>JACEGR010002156.1:0-138231 GCA_014170235.1 Listronotus bonariensis | reverse complement strand
TTGCGTACAGCTTACTACCTTACCGTCGATCGTCGGCAAAATACATATGCGGGTCTCCGGGGATACTACAGATCTTATACCATTAAATGAGTTTTCGCCACAACCGTTTAAAAATATCGTTTAGTCGTTTAACAGTTTCGCAAAAGTAAGCTTTCAATATTCTTACCGCGCATTTGTATTCACTTGCTGCCACACCGCAACCAGTAGTACCAGTTTTGCTGTAACAATTTTAGCTCACTAAAATGATATAAGTTTTTTTGCCAAATACATCGCCTTAATGTTTATCGATTGAGTTACCGAACACCTGTACAAGCCATTGTAAAACCAGCAATACATTTGAAAGAATTGTACTTTGCTGTAATTTAACCAGTTTATTCGTAGTTGATCGCAATATTTTGCCGCCTAGACGACCGAAATGATGAAATCAGTCATTTAGTATCAGAAATACTGTCAGCTTATCGGCCGCCACAATTCGCCAAATTACAGAGAGCTTTCGCGACATAACAGTGCCACTTGTACCGATGAATACCGTTAAATAGCTACCTTTTTAAACTCAATACTTAACAAAATCAATTAAGGGTTATGATTTAACATCAGTAATTCATTTAATCAATATATAGGTTAATATTGATATATTTCTCTTTCACCATAGATAGAATGCGAAGAAAATGGGGCAATTATTTTTCAAATAAAATAATATTGAAAATAGCTTCTTCGTTTTCGAAATACGATTTGAGTCGCATATCATAACTCTTCACACCAACCACAAAATTTAGGACACTCTTTTCCATTACACAATATTTATGCCGTATTTAATCAAGCCATATATGCTTTTTAGTCGGCTTTCGAATTGTTTGGCATGAAATTCATGACTTTGTACCACAAAAATTATCCGTTAAGCAAAATGACAAACATAAATGTCAAACTGAGAGTTGAGATTTATGCTCGCGCTTGAACGTAATAATTACGTGTTTTTCCAAGTTTCCTGACGAGAACTTTTGAATAACGAATACCCGGATTAAGATGCACATAGGCTTCTGAAACCAATGTTAGATATACTTAATGCGCCATTCGTTTTGCTCACTTATAAGAAGAAAACTGCTCGTCCGGCAAAGCCTTATATATATATATACATATACTATATTTAACTGAAGCTCTTTTCTCGAATTTTCATTTATCATTGCAATCTTTGAACGCTGGAGCTGCATATGATCTAAATCTCCTTCCATCTGGTCCATAGATCAAGCCACTCCTTCCTCGCTTTGGCACGGAAAAACCACACTAATGTGGCAAAAACACTGTTCTGCATTTATCAGGCATTGATCAGCAGCAGATCTTCTTTCTTCTATCACACCGTTAACAGTCTCTCTGAGTTTCTGTGTCCCAGACGTTGCTCTTGATAGCATCCAAAGCTTTTTGACCAGGTTCCATGCCGCACTTCACCAACCCTGCACTGGGCTTCAGTCTATTCGACGACAAAAGAAAGCAGACTTCACCAAGGGGGCCGCCGGGAGTTCAGCTCGTCACACAACATGCTTACCACATCGCACTCGTTCACACCAACATTACTAGCTGCCGACCTATGTCTTCACCCAGTTGCTCAACCACTGGCAGAGTTTATACGCAGAAGCAATTTAACATTGATTGAGTGACAAAAATTGCCCAATTCAAAACAATTTATGTCGCGAGTATCACACCATCTCTCTATTTATGATATCAGATAAACACATTATACTTAACTGGTACAAACATACTGGGCCTATATTACATGGCACCAAAAAGCTTGATTCTTTCGAGTCAGTATTTTTTTCCGTTTGTCTATACATCTCTTATATAACTTTCAAATGGCATAAGCATTTGATTCTATTCAAAGGTTAGTTATTCGCCACACGATCCTTCACTACAGCAGGCGTTTCCTCTCTGCCATCAAACGGGCCGCGGGGATTTATCGCTTATAGGTACTATTGCTTCTGCCTGAAGAATCACCTCTCCGCATGCAGCAATCCATACGTCCAACTGAATAGGCCCCGAACTTCATTTGTTCGCTCTCATCCCCAGAGTTCTAGACCGTGAGCCTACAGCCCCGGCAGAGTGTCTCCCACCAAGTATTTGGTCCCGGGTGTGAACTCCTTGAGCTCTGCTAAAAGACACACACGGCAATGTTAGCATTTAGCTTTGTTCTGTGGTTTGTTCAAAGATAAATATATATATATATATATATATATATATATATATATATATTAAAATCGCCGAAATTATACCAATTTGTTAATGGCGGTCGAAAAGTCTTTTTAAAAGCTTCCTCTTTTTGTTATTTATTGGGATATGAGCGATAATATACATGCAGAACAAAATACATATTTTAATGACGCACTCTATTAGTTATATCACCATTGGTTATTATAATATTCAACATTATAGTTTTCGAAACACGGCCAAATTGTGATTGCGTAATTCTTTGCAGATGTCATTAATATATAAGGCATTGATTACTTGCCGTCAGAGCTTCTTGTACGATGCGGTCATTCTTCTTTCATTTGGTTCTTGCTTCAAAATACAAGTTCTTACATATCTCATTGCCCAGTACTTGTGGTTATACCTTCACAGTCCTCAATTTATGAAATACCAACAATTAAAACATAGTGTGGTCCTGATTTTTAGATGAGCACTGCTTGTCATCGGTGTAAATGGGTACTTCCCCGATACCGGGCGCAGATTGCGCCTGTCTATGCTTAAACCCCCGTTTATAGAGACATTCGCCAAAATACTAATATATTTTTTAATGTTCACATTTAGCGGGCGGTTACCGTCGCCTGGGATAGCGCCTCTCTGGCCCTGTCGGCACCGATGTAGCTGTTTGACTGGTCAGTATAGAAATGGGACGTTATTGTGTTCTGCCCGATGTCCTCATTACAGCGAAAGTCCTTGATATCTTACGATATTAAAATATTTAAGTTTGTATAAACCCTATTACAGAATTTGTTAACATGGTATTCATTTTCTCACATACCATCAATTTGTATTACGACATCGACAAGCCGGTACCTGTCGTTAAACAGTAGAATTCTTTAAATGCTGCCGAATTATAAACAATATAAACAATAAAAATACTTTAATGCAAGATTCTCGAAAAAAACTTTCTTTTATTAACATATATCATTTGTATGAATCACTTAAAATATTATCATCGAAAATGCTTAAACAATGCACACGTCGTTGTCACCAATTTCATCATGGCCGAACGCCTAAAATTTATGGGTCCGATATTGGCTGTGAGAGAAGCCGCGGTAACCTCCCATGCCAAAGCTAATATTTATTAGCTGTTTTGTTTATGTCTTCCTATCAGCCGGTTTTTAATACTTAGTAAACAATAAAAATAAAATATTTATTGGCTACTAATTCAAATAACGATATCCTTCTATTATTCAGATATTGTAAATATAAAGGAAAATATATGTAAGAGAATAATACTTGCAAGATTTGCTTAAGAGGGTCGGAAAGCTCTTGTTTTTTCTACGGTAATTAAGGGTAAAAATGTCATTTCATGAATAAATATTTCATATGTTGTATCATAGCGCATTGGCAAAAAGCGCATCGTTAACAATAAATGACGCGTTGCAGAACGTGATGGCATCCATCACAATAAGTTATGATTTAAATAGATGATGGTATCCATCATTTCAAGTGAAAATGACTTAGCAGATGGCATCTATCATTAAAAGGTTTTGGCAAAATATGCTTTTTAGATGATGGCATTACATTATTTGACGACATTAAAATGAGCTTTACTGGGTTCAGGGGAATGTTAACATAATGTGTGTTTATGTATGTAGATGTTCCATATAAAATTAAATATAATTTTGGAAACCATAAGAGATACAAGAGTTTTGTCAGATCACCTAGAAAAACACTATTTCACCTCTGTCCCGCATAAAAGCTGACACGTGCCGTAAGAATTATAACCGTCGGCGGTGTTCTATTGATGCAACAAACGCGTTAGATATTCTGCGGCGGCCTCCTTTCAGCATAGTCACCTGGTCTCCAATCCGTACCTGTGGCAGTCAGCAGGCTGGCTTACATACCACTCTTAGATTAGTAGGTATAACTGTTAACTTTAAAGCCTAATAAGCAAACGATGTTTACAAAGGTCTATTTGTAGTGTAAATCACCTTTAACGCCTTAAGAAAACAGAGGTGTCACGTTTTAACTGATTGTAATTTAACATTTCACTCATCTAACGTATTGATTTTAGATAAATTAAATTTACCCTGTACCTTATCGCATATGTAAATATAGTTATTGTCCGAGGCACAAAGCGATACTTTCCAGCAGCAAAGTGTCTTTAAAGTTAAATATAAGGCCGAGACATTATGCCTGAGGTCAGACCCAAGAAAGGGCACAGGCTCAAAATCAGCGATGATTGGTACCAGGCGTCTGATTTTCAGCATATTCTCGTACGCTTCTGAAGTGATCTTGTTGAAGATCGCCCCAAATGTTCTTTATTTGTGCTAAGACTGATTAACTTAATAATAACTAAAACCGTTGCGTAAACGGTTGTTCTAACAAAAACATAAACGTATCTCCATAATTCTGATTAATATGGCCGAAGGGGTCGGGATGTGACGGCCTGACGCCAAAGACAGGCTGAATGTATAGACACGAGATCTCTTGAGTTCAGAAAGAATAGGCAGGGCAAACGTTGTTCAAACAAATTTGGGTGGGCAGACATTGAGCAAGGTTCATAATCTGGGCAGTGACATTATTACACAGAGTGTTAACGTTTAAAATCATTTTTGGTATCATTAATTTCTTCTCATGATACTTAACAAATAGGTCAGTAGATAAAATTCTGACTCTAATTTGTTTATTCAGTGCATCCAGTACCAACGAGTCATTTACAAACGACGTACGCCACTGACGTTCTATTTTATAATAGTGGTCCTCGCTCACCCTGATACTTTATTTCTTCGTGTTTGTCAGATATTGAGAATGAGTATTTACATAGTGAAAACTTTCACTACCATTATGCAAAGAGCTGGTGGTTAAAGATTTTTTTAGGAAAAGGATATTAGCGCTATTCAAAAATTTTTCTGTCAGATTTAGACCGCATCTCAAAACCCTTAACATATTTAAAATTCAAGAATCAGATTTTAAAGAAATAAATAATTTTATAACCTTTTTAATAAGTCCTTTGATGCAACTGTGATATCAAACCACACTGCATCATTTTAGATTTCGTATTTTCAACATAACTACCTTCTTAAACAATACACTTAACACAAATACCACTTTTCTGTGCTTAGAGTACTTTCCACGTAAAACGCTGATATCTAATACACTCATTCTTTCTCAAAGTGTCTCCCAGAGAAAAAACACAGCAGTCTAAATAGCTTAACGGACTCTATCTATCCACCAGAAATATACACAAAGTTAGACACACCTCTTAAAACACTGTGTCAAAGATTTTTTCAGTTAAAAACAGCTCTGAAAATATATTCAAGGGTTTTTGGGACACCTAAATCTGACAGAAAAAAAATTTGAATGCTTTCAGCTTCCTAAAACGTTACTATCAGTTATCACGGCGAATACTCAATAAATACTATTTCTCTAACATACAACACCACCGTACCTGAAGAAAACGCACCACATAACCGAGATATCAGGCACCATGAAAAGCGGACACACCGTGCGCTCGGATAAAATTCTGATCAATTATTTACCCCAGTGGCAGGCCAGTGACAACGAATATTTACAAACGAATGTGCAGCGCCACTGACTTTTATTTTTTTTTTTTTTGATACAGTAAAGAATGAATTTTCTTATTTGCATTTAGCCTTCAAAAAATAAAAAAATCACCTATTCAATTGCTTATCTTCAACACCTAAAAAACAAAGTTAAGCAAAAAATTTTCCCATATTAAGTGTTTTAAAATTTTTTGTAACTTTGTTTTTGGGTAGGCTAGGGATGTGAAATTGGATAAATTTGATTTTATTTTTTGAAAACTAAGCAAAATAAGGAAAAAATTCAGTAGCTAAAATTCGTGTATTTTTACTTGCTTAATCAAAAAAAAAAAAAAAAAAAAATAAAAGTCAGTGGCGTACATTCGTTTGTAAAAATATTCGTTGAGGTACCACTTGAGATGCCACTGGGTTAAATAAATTGAATCAAATTTTATCCAAATTTTATACAGTGTGTCCCGCTTTTCATGAATACACCCTGATATCTCAGTTATGAATAATGCGATTTTCTTCTAAATTTTGGTGGTGATTGTATGTTAGAGAAATGAAGTATTTGGCGTAGTGAAAACTTTTATTCACCATTGGCGTGCGGTCTTGGTGGGTAAAAAGACTTGATTTTTAGGAAAAGGATATTAGGGCTTATTCAAATTTTTTTTTCTGTCAGATTTAGAATCAGCATCCCCAAAAACCCTTTAATTCATATTTTCAAAATCTCAAGAGCTGATTTTAACAGAAAAAAATATTTATTTTAATTAACTTTTTTAGAGGTTATTTATTCCTAACTTTTTGGTAATGTAAACTTTCCTATGAAGTGGATAGGTAGAAATTCTCCGTTAGAACCATGGCCCCCAGATCGCCGGATATTACCCCTTGTGACTTTTTCTCTGGGGATACTTGAAGAATAAAGTGTATGCTACTAGGCCGCGAAATAGACAGGAACTTTGCATTAGAATTAGGCAAGCGTGCCAGGAAATTACTCCCAAACTTTAAGAAAAGTGAATTTACATTTAAGAAGAATTGTTGAAAAGTGTATTGTTTTAGAAGGTAGTTATGTTGAAAATACAGAAATCTAAAATGATGCAATTAGTAATTTTGATATCACAGTTTTAAATAAAGGACTTATTAAAAGGTTACTTAAAATTATTTATTTGCTAAAATCAGTTCTTGAGATTTTTAAAATATGAATTAAGGGGTTTTTGGGGATGCTGATTCTAAATCTGACAGAAAAAATTTTTGAATAAGCGCTAATATCCTTTTTCTAAAAAATCAAGTCTTTTTTAGCCACCAAGACCGCACGCCAATGGTGAATGAAAGTTTTCACTATGCCAAATACTTCATTTCTCTAACATACAATCACCACCAAAATTTTAAGAAAATCGCGTTATTCATAACTGAGATATCAGGGTGTATTCATGAAAAGCGGGACACACTGTATATAAAAAATAGAACAGTCAGTGGCGTACATTCGTTTGTAAAAATATTCGTTGAGGTACCACTTGAGATGCCACTGGATTAAATAAATTAAATCAAATTTTATCCCAATAAGCCTTTTTGATGTACAAATAATATACTGTTAAAATTTATCAAAATCGAATGAGAGAAATTAAAGATATTACCAAAAAATGATTTTTTTTAAACGTTTAACACTCTGTATATGGGAAGCAATGCATTTCCTTGCCCAGATTTATATGAACCTTGCTTTTTAGTTCCTGATCTAGTATCTGCCCTTAAATTTGTTTAACAACATTTTGTAACACCCTGTATATGTTACCTATTCTTTTCTAAGGCACTCCAAAGTCGGTCTCTATAGGGTCACGACATTCGGCCATATTGCTTTGGCGTGTTATGACGTCACATCTCCCATTTTTCGGCCATGTTGTCCAGTGCCGGAGATATACAGTTTATTGTTTTGTTAGAACAACCGTTTACACAACAGTTTTTAGTTATTATTAAGTTGTCAATTCTTTTTACTTTAAATAAAGAACATTTGGAATTACATCTTTCAACAAATATCACTTCCAAAACATTGCAAATTGAAATGCGCAAATTCTAGACGCCACTGGATTAATCATCAGCTTTGATTTTACCCAATTTTGCCAACTTTTCTCCGTGAAGTGCCCTTTCTTGGGTCCCCGACCTCGAACCGCCTAAAAGTTGAGGATGTGTCGCAACCTTATAAATATAAACTAACTTTAAGGCACTTTGCTTTTGCTTACTGGAAAGTATCACTTTGTGCACTTGTTTGGACAATAACTATATATTTATATACGATAAAATTTTAAATTAATTTAAATTTGAATTTAGGCGTCCTAAAATCAATACGTTAGGTAAGTGAAAATGTTAAATTTACAATCAGTTTGAAAACGTGACACCTTCTATTTTCTTAACGTTACAGATTACTACCGTTAATACTAATACTAAAATTAAAAGGTGATTTACATATAAATAAGGCCTTTGTAAACATCATTTGCTTAGTAAGGCTTTAGTAGTTAACAGTGATACCTACTAATCCTAAAATTAAATTATGCTTAAGCCTGGCCTAACATTTTATAGCTACCTAGGTATAGTTGGGACCAGAGTTTTATTTATGCTGAAAGGGTTGCTGCAAATTATCTAATGTAAACAAACCCTTTTGTGAAAATGATTTATTGCATCAATAAATTTTAATAATACACCTGACGAGTTTATAATTCTTACGGCACGTGCCAGCTTTTATAGCAGGACAGAGGTGAAATAAGGCGATGTTTTCTAGGTAATTTTCTAGAAACTAAAAATACCAAAAAATAAATTTCTACTGAACAACTTCTGCATTTAACTTTCTTGTATCTCTTATGGTTTTTCCAAGAATTATAGTATTTAATTTTATATGGGACACTCTGTACATAAACACACATTATGCATGTGCATTATTTATGCAGTTCCCTGGACGGTAAAAATGCATTTTATTGTCATTAGGAAAAAATAATGTAATGCCATCATCTAAAAGCATATTTTTGCTAAAACCTTTTAATGATGGATGCCATCATCCTAAATGCATTTTTTCAGCATAACTTATGAATGATGGATGCCATCATCCTAAACGCATTTTTTCATCATAACTTATTAATGATGGATGCCATCACATTTTCTGCAACACGTGGCCCAATAACGGCCAATTGTCCATTTTGATGTCTTTTGATACCTTTTTGCCAATGCCTTGCCGGCAAAAGATCTTATATGAGAAATATTTATTCATAAGTAATAATTACTTTTCTACATTTTACCCATAGTGCCGTAGAAAGAAGGCAAAATATTTTTCCGACCCCCTCTTAAATAGTAGACGGATTTCAAATCCTAATCCATACATCAGTTTAAATCTTACAAGTATTATTCTCTTACGCACCAAATTTTTTCCTTTATTTCTGGAAAAACATCCACACAGCTGAACTATCTGGATGTAGGATGTCGTTTATTCACTTTATTACGAATTAGTAGCCAATAAATATTTTATTTTTATTGTTTTTACTAAGTATTCATAAAACCGGCAATTTAGGAGGGCAGACAAATTATCGAAAAATAAATATTAGCTTTGGCATGGGTTAGGTTACCATAAACTCTCTAGCCAATATCGGGACCCCTTCATTAATTTTAGGCGTTCAACCATTATAACCGCGGTAATAATTGGTGACAACTTTGACGTATAATACATTGTTTAAACGTCAACAGAACCGATTGGTAAATACCATTTTAGAATTGGTTCTTCGCCTAAAATTGATGTATATGTTAATAAAAAGTTTTTTTTTTTCGAGAATCTTGCATTAAAGTATATTTTTGTGTTTTAATGTATTTATAAAATTCAGCAGCATTTTAAAGTTCTACTGATTGCTTTGACAAATTCTGCCAACGGTCGATTAATCATTAATGAATAATTCTCTCTAAATTGATATTATGTAAAGGAAATGAAAATAAGTATTTTCATACCATGTTAATAAATTCTAATAATAGGGTTTATACAAACTTAAATATTTTGTAAATCGTAAATCGGGACTTTTCGCTATGTAAATTGGGACGTCGAGACCTAGGGCCTAATAACAGTGACAGTCCCTGATATACGGACGGATGGCAACCCTAGCATGGGTGCATAGGCCCAAGAGTGGGGGTAGGGGGCGCTTAGCTTCCCCAAGACGGCGAGTAGCCGCCCACCCAAATTATTGAACATTAAAAATATATTAGTATTTTTGGCAAATATTCTCTATAAACAGGGGTTTAAGCATTCCAAAAACCAGGGAGCCAGATGCGCCAATGCAGGGGCGCGGTCAGGATAACTTTCAGGGAGGTACATTTGCATTTACACACCATTATTAAACAGTGCTCATCTAAAAATCAGGACACCCCTTATGACTTTTTAATTGTTTGGTATTTTTCATAAAAATTTGAGGACTTTAGTAAGAGAACATAACCCAAATTTTAGGCAAACAATGATAGATATGTAAAACTATAAAAGTTGGGCGCCATTTTGAAAACAAAAATTAAATGGAAAGAGGGGTATTGTGGCACATCATTTTAAAGCTCCTGACGAGTACTTTTTTAAACCCCAGAATATATAATCAATACCTTTACGTACTACAATATGGCGGTATACTTTAAAATTACCTGAATACCTAATTTAGATGGCCGTGTTTCCGAAACTTTATAATGTTAGATAAACATAATATTAATGGTGATATAATATACAGGGTGCGTCATTAAAAAATATGTATTTTTGTTCTGCCATGTATATATTATTATCACTCATATCCCCAATAAATAGATCTTTAAAAGAGCTTTAAGAAAAGGCACTGGCTAAACGACCGCCGGTAATAACAAATTAATTATAATTTCGGCGGTTTTGATATATATATATATATATATATATATATATATATATATATATTTATCTTTGGACAAACCACGAAGGCTTAAAGCCTAAATACTAACGTACCGTGTGTGTCTTAGGCGAGATAAGAAGGAGTTTGTTAACACGGGACTTAAATACTTGAAGATTGGGGGAAAGAAAGACCTCTGCGGGCAGTAGGTTTCACAGTCTAGAAACTCTAGGGATAAAAGAACGAACAAAGTGAGAAGTTCGGGGCCTGTCCAGTTGGACCGTATAGGGATGCATACGTGCGGCACCACGAGTTTCTCTGTTGGGAGCTACAAGAGGAGGGACTATATTGGACAATTCTTCAGAGCAGAAGCCATGGAAGTACCTATAAAAAAGCGATAAATCCCCCACAGCCCGACGATGGGCAAGAGAGGGAAGCCTTTCTGTAAGTGAAGGATCATTAATGAGACGAATAGCTCTTTCTTTGAATAGAATCAAGAATGCTTTGGGTTGTGGGGGACGCCATGCCCCATTTGGGACACATATAAAGTGTATAAATTAGAAGCGGAAAAATACTTTTTGGCTCGAAAGAGAAATCCAAGCTTTTTGAAGTTGCCGTGGCTATAGATACAATGTGTTTATGCCAGTTAAGGTTACTTTCAAATGTGACGCCCACAAGATTGAAGGTGTCTTTGCTCTGTAAAACTTGGCCGCTCATAAATAGAAGATGAGTATTTGATGACTCTTTTCGCGACAAGGAACATGATTGTGTTTTTGGATGCATTAAAATGGACGAGATTTTTGGCGCCCCAATCCAATATTAAATTAAGATCCTGCGAAAGAGATATCTGCATCGCTCTGCGTTTGTTTTCCAAGTCAGGTTTAGTGATGGGTTTAGGAACCTGAAAACTGGAGTGAAGGGTACTATCGTCGGCGAAACTATGAATGGAATTAGTTGTGAACGAGAGAAGGTCGTTGATGTGAAGTAGAAACAATGTTGGTGCCAGATTTGAGCCCTGAGGGACTCCAGCATTTACTTGGTGAAAGCTTGAAGAATGGCGGTCCACAATAACTGATATACGTCGATCAGATAGATAACTAGAGAGCCAAGTGCAGAGTTTAGTTGAAAGACCATAGGAGGGAAGTTTATTAAGAAGTGCGGCATGCCAGACCTGGTCAAAAGCTTTGGATATATCAAGAGCAACGATCTGGGACTCACCTAGAAACTCAAGAGACTTATTCCAACAGTGTGATACGAAGAAAAGAAGATCTGCTGTAGATCTTTTGTGGCGAAATCCGTACTGCCTGTCATGCAAAATTTAGTGTTTTTCTAAGTACTTAAGAATTTGTGAATTAATTAATTTTTCCATTACTTTACAAAGAACTGAGAGAATTGAAATTGGTCTATAGTTAGATGGAAGGGATTTAGATCCTTTCTTGGGAATAGGTTGAACACATGCAGCTTTCCAGCGTTCCAGAAAGATACCTGTGTCGTAAGAAATTCGAAAGAGCCGAGTTAAATATATATATATATATATATATATATAAAACTGCCGGACGGCGGTTTTCTTCTTATAAGTGAGCAAAACGACGGTCGTTTAACCAGTGCCTTAGGAAAATAACACATTAAGTATATCTAACTTTATTAGTTTCCAAAATATGGCCATCTTAATCAGGTATTCCGGTAATAAAGTTCTCGTCAGGAGCTTTAAAATGATACACACATGGTACCACAAGAACTCCCTTCCATTTAATTTACGTTTTCAAAATGGCGCGGGCGCCCAAATCTCAACTCTCAGTTTGACATTTATATTTGTCATTTTTTGCTTAACACTTGAATAATTTTGTGTTACTAAAGTCCTTAAATTTTCATAAAAATATACCAAACAATTCAAAGGTTAGAAGTAGGGGGTTCCTGACTAAAGACAAGCACTATAAAATATTAAACCTAGAATTAAAAAAAATACAGCATAAAATGTAATGTAATGGAAAAAAAAGTGTACCAAATTTTGTGGACATATCTGGAGTGGTAGGAAAGTTATGATAAAAAAATTCTTGAAACTTCAAAAATTTTCAATATTTCGAAAACGAAGCATTTTCGAATATTATTTTATTTGAAAAATGTTCTTATTTTCTTGCATTCTATACTATGTTGAAGGAAATATATCAACTTAATAATAACCCTGTATATTTTACCAGAGACAAAGTGATTTTGCGATTGGGCAAATTAAAGTTTATTGACCCTTAAATTTAGTTTTGTTAAATTGTGGGATTTAAAAAATCAATTAGCTATTTAACAGTATTCATCAATTTTAAGTAGCACTGTTAATAATTCGCAGAAAACTCTCCTGTAATTTGGCAAGTATTCAATGACTATTGTCGCTGACCTCTATTACAAAGTAACATGTATTTCCTGATAATGCACTAAAAATAAAAACTATTTCATGGAAATTTCAGTCGGTCTAAATCTATTTGGCAAAATATTGCGGAAATTAACCTACAGATAAACTGGTTAAAAAATTTTGGAGCCAAAGAAATTTGTTCTTCAAATGTAATTATTGTTATAGTTTTGTAAGCATACAAGGTGTTCAGTAACTCAATCGATAAACATTAAAGGCTGATTCTACAATGAAAATTTGAAAAAAAACTTTATATGAACATTTTGGGCAGTGTGAATAAAAATTCAGTAAAAGCTAAAACTTACATTTTCGTAGCAAATGCTTAGTTTGCAGTGAATAACAATAAGTAGTGCAAATGCAGTTAGCAAAAGCCAGAGATTTTAGCATTGCCTAAAAATGATGTAAATAAAAGTAAGCAATTACTAAGAATATTAAGGAAAAGCTTACATTTTTGCAAGCTTGTTAGAAACGGCTTAAACATTTAATATTTTTAAACAGTTTGGCAGAAATGGCTGCATTTATGAATATAAGATCTGTAAAATTTTATCCCGAAAAAAGAACCCGCATATAACATTTTTTGCCGGCAAGGCATTGGCAAAAAGGTATAAAAAGACATCAAAATGGGCAATTGGCCGTTATTAGGCCACGTGTTGCAGAAAATGTGATGGCATCCATCATTAATAAGTTATGATGAAAAAAAGGGTTTAGGATGATGGCATTCATCATTAATAAGTTGCTGAAAAAATGCATTTAGGATGATGGTATCCATCATTAAAAGGTTTTGGCAAAAATATGCCTTTTAGATGATGGCTTTACATTATTTTTCCTAATGACAATAAAATGCATTTTTACCGTCCAGAGAACTAAAATGTGCACAAATAATGCACATGCATAATGTGTGTTTATGTACAGGGTGTCCCATATAAAATTAAATACTATAATTTTGGAAAAACCATAAGAGATACAAGAAAAGTTAAATGCAGAAGTTGTTCTGTGAAATGTATTTTTTAGTATTTTTATTGTATCTCTTATGGTTTTTCCAAAATTATTATAAGTATTTAATTTTATATGGGACACCCAGTACATAAACACACATTATGCATGTGCATTATTTATTCACATTTTAGTTCCCTGGACGGTAAAAATGCATTTTATTGTCATTAGGAAAAAAATAATGTAATGCCATCATCTAAAAGGCATATTTTGCCAAAACCTTTAATGATGGATGCCATCATCCTAAATGCATTTTTTCAGCATAACTTATTAATGATGGATGCCATCATCCCAAACGCATTTTTTCATCATAACCTATTAATGATGGATGGCATTACATTTTCTGCAACACGTGGCCTAATAACGGCTAATTGCCCATTTTGATGTCTTTTTGATACCTTTTTGCCAATGTTTTGCCGGCAAAAATGTTATATGGGAAAGTCGTGCCATAGAATACTACGGTCTATATAGATTTAGTGAAGAAAATGTTAAATGGATAGCTAACCATTTTTTGGAGCCAAAGTGGAGACCATAGGAGGTGCATTGAGTCAAAAAATTTTTTAATTTTCTTAAAATGTTAAATAAACTTTTTAATTTTATTCTGGAGAAAAGCCAAATAACATTTTGTTTAAATTTAATCTCCCAGAAAAAATAAAGCATAAAATATTTTATTATAAGGTTAAATATTTTTTACTATTCTTTTATCTGGTTAAGATACCTAATAGGTGTATCTTTTACCTGTTAATTTTTTTCAAAAGTAATGTCAAACTCTAAAATGTCCATCAGATATTGTATTTTAAATTTTTATTTTCAGTTTTCAGTTTCAGTAAATTTTAGGTAAACTGTTTACCACATTTTTGGTAAACTATTTACCACATTTTGAGACGCAATCATTGGCCCTGTTCTCGTCTGGCGCCTTGTTAAGATTTTGTTTATAGTTTGAAACCTTTGTATTGTAAGTAACTTAATATTAATATTATTTGATTTCTTTTAAAGTAATCATAACTTTTATTATAGGTATTGTGTAAGAGCAAAATAGTTCTTCATAATGTATAAAAGTTTTAATTTTTTTAAAATGTTAAATAAACTGTTTAATTTTATTCTGGAGAAAAGCCAAATAATATTTTGTTTAAATTTAATCTTCCAGAAACCAAATAAAGCATAAAATACATAATATGAAGTTTCCTTTATATTTTTCACTGGAAAAACACCTCTGTTGTTGGTAAAATTTCTGGACACCCTTTATAATTGAAATTATATTTACTATTTTTATTGATCAACGGCAATGTTTTCGAAATATGGAGGGTAGAAGGGAGGAGTACCATATCTTTTATTGCGGATAAGTTGAAAAAGTGTCTATCGGAAGGAAGTAAATTAAGGTGGCGCCACAGTAGCAAGTAAAAACATTTTAGTATTGCTTTCATTTTTCATTTTGTATCTCACTCTAATAATTCATGCTCATTGGTTAAAACCTTTTCACTTTTGAACAATTTACCTTAGTTTTTCATCACTTTCGAAGATTTCCGAAAACGCTCGAATTATCCATTGAGAACTTTTATTCCATCCCGTACTAAAGAATTTACGGGATATTTCTACAACATTCTAGACGTTTCCACATTACTATAAAACGGCGATAGGATATCTCCGGGAGACGTCCGGGAGTTAGTAATGATTTGATCTTTGTGCGATTCACATCGAGACATTGACAAGTGAAGCTTTGTCGTTGTTGTAACCGTAGTTACGTTGTAGTGTTAATTAAAGGTATAAAACGATCATAGGTGTTTTTATATGAGGTGATTCGGAAAAATAATAACAAAGTTACTAATGCAGGACATTTAATTTGATTGTCACTGTATAATGTAAAAAGGTTCTTTATGTTAAAATTTCTATTTAAAGGTTTCATGTACGCCTAAAGGTAAGAATATTTTACTTAAAGGATGCCGTAGCACGTTAAATTAGCTACAACGCGATTCGCTGCCGTTTTTAAATATTTGTTTTGAGAAAAGTTGTACATAAAAAGTTTCTTAAAATGATCCAAATATTATCGGAAAGTTAATTGATTTTTGGTAATGGTAATAATTAACACATTAAATTTCCAAAATTACAAAACCGTAAAAATAACCAACTTTCCGATAATCTTTGGATCATTTTAAGAAACTTTCAATATACAACTTTTTCTCAAACAAATATTTAACAAACGGCAGGGAATCGCGTTTTAGCTCATTTAACTTGCTACGGCATCCCCTAAAGAACAGCACCATGTGTGTTTTGGATGAAAAAATACACATGTTCTCCTTAGGCAAATTTTTGTAATAAAAAAGCATTAAGTTGCTATTTACTCTTCAATTTAATCTGTTTATACTGTATAAACAATGATTTTAAAAAAGTAACTAAGCTGGGCTAAGTTCCACCTTAGGAGGAGCATGGTACTATTTATCAAATAGGCCTCAGCGTAAGTTTTGGGGCATTCCATAAAGACTGGTGGGACATTTGACTCTGGAATTTCACTAATTAAGAGCTGTAATAATGTGATTAAAACTTATACTAAAATAAAATGTATCCTATAATATAAAATAATAGCTAATTAACAACATCCCTTTGTAAAAAACCTAAATTACTTTCTACGTTTCTCAAAATTATCTCTTGATCGAGTGTGACTGGTGGGACATCATAAAAATCCTTCTCTTATCGCGACATACTTAAAGTCGAATTTCAGTTTGGCCACTGAACTTTTATATGAATATTTCCTTCTCAATTTAAAATTTATCCTATATACATTTATTATTATACAGAAATAGACTGATTACCTACATAGAAGCAATATTTTTTTTTTAAATTGTGACTGGTGGTACAGGCATTTGTGACTGGTGGGACAAGTACAAAATGTGTACGTAAAGTTGTTTATTAAGAGTGTTAATTTTTTGAACACTCCGGGTCAAATAAGGAAAAACAGCTTAGACATGTCAATTTTTAATTTTAGAGGGAAACATTTTTTTGCCATTTTCACTCTCTGAACTGCAACCCTCTAGTATGGGTGAGACTCACCCCCAAAGTCTTAAAGAAAGAGGGGTCGATTGATACCTTATTTTGAAGGTCTCTCCACCCTGATACCAACTGCCAAGTTTTAAGGTCCTATTATTTTTGATTTTTAAAATTTTAGTCATTTTCCAAATTCGCGTGGAATGCCCTTTTTTCTTCGTTTGTATTTTTAGTTAGTTTACCCTACTATATCTACTACTTATTATAAGTTTTTACAATAGTATAGAATCTGTTTATTTTTGATTAAGAAAAACATCTCAACATACAATTTTTTCTCACTGGTTTAACTATTTATAGGTGTTTTTCTCAATGAAAACGGATTGAATATACAGCATGTCTTCGGCTGTTCATACCAAATAGAAAACTTTTTAATTATCCACTTAACAAAAAAAGCGCCTCTTCATAAAACGTCCTGCTTGATGAGAAAAACATTTTTACAAAGACATGTTTATGTTGAATGTACAGCGTGGCCTAAAAAATACTTGTTTCCAAATTAAGATACAGGGTATTTCCTAACTATGGTACGAAAAGTTAGAGGGTGATTTATTATGCCATTTTATGAAGAAAAGTTCCTATAAACATATGTCCAAAGTCGCTTCGTTTCTAAGATACAAGGCGTTAAATTTTTTCAAAATAAGTCGGGACTTTATAAATCATTTAAATACAAAGCCAGATACGAAAAAAAATGTATGACACAAAAAGTTGTATTTTTAGTTGCTTTACAGGAAAAAAACAAAAACTTTGTAAGAAGCCAGTGGCATACATTTTCTCTCAATAACATTGGCTGTAGTGCTCACTGAGACGCCACTGAATCCAATAAAGTCATTGTAGTTAGAGCTTTATAAGCGCTTTATTACATCAAACAAATGTACCAAATTTCAACCAAATCGGTCTTTCGATTCGATTGTTTTAAAAACTTTAACGCCTTGTATCTCAGAAACGACGCAACCCGGACATATGTTTATAGTTTAAGTTTTGTATCGTAGTTAGAAAATACCTTATACAGGGTTAGTAGAAATAACCGAAACGGTGGATTATCTCGGCAACTGGCAAATATAAATGAACCAAATTTTGTGCCAAAGGGTAACTGAACATGAAGAATTAAAAATTGTATTTGCAAGGTTGCCATGTTTATAGTTTTCTCTATAGGTTGAGGAATTTAAAAATTTTAAATGGAATACCCTTTATTATGACCTGATATTATCATTTTTACTCCTGTCGATTTCGGAGATATGCCCAAACTTTCCACTGGGCAATCCCCATATAAGTAAAGCACCGCGATGCTTTATGTCCGCTCCACAGCTTAACCATTGTTTGGTAGTGTAGCCCAGCTCTGCAGCAAGGTCAAGAAATAGTGGCGACGCATGCTTTACTTATATGGGGGATTGCTCAATGGAAAGTTTTTGCTGTTTGGGTGGCATCATGCTTTTTCGAAATTAATACAAAAACGACTGGGTATGGTCAATTATCTAAGAAACGATCCAACCAATATTCGTCAAAATTAGTACAGGGTTAAAACTGGACCTTCTAAATTTATGAATAGAATTTTTGCGACGTTTTCAAGATTCTTAAAAAATAAAGTCAATGAAATTTTATTATGAAACATCGCAAATGTAATTCTTGATTTTAAAATGTCCGTTACTCCCCTGTACTAATTTTGACGAATTTCGGTTGGATCATTTTTGAAATAATTGACCATACCTGGTCGTTTCTGTATCCAAGCTTGATACCATATCTTCTAAACTGATAGGAGTAAAAATCGATAATATCAGGTCATAATAAAGTTAATATGATTGATGCAATTGATTACAATATTAAAAAATAGAGTACACATTTCTCCTTTATTGTTTAATATTTTTATTAACGATGTGGCTGACTGCTTTAAATTCTCTAAATTCTTATTATATGCCGATGATTTAAAAAAATTCTTAAGATAAGTAGCGGACAGGATGTTATTAATTTACAGGCGGACTAGGATAGGTTTTATGATTGGTGTACAAGAAACCGAATGATTCTAAATATAAAAAATGCACATCAACCCAGTTTAGTAGATCTTTAAATGTACAAAGAAATATTTACAGAATTGATTGCAAGCCTTTAAGTCACGTAAATACTATTAAAGATTTGGGGGTGTTCTTTGATCATAAACTTACATTTTCTTCCCATATTGAATATTACAAGAATAGAGCCCTTAGAGTTTTAGGGTTTATTAAAAGAAATACCAAAGATTTTAAAAATGTAAATTCAATACTTCGTTAGTAAGACCCCTTTTGGAAAATTGTTCTGTTGTTTGGAATCCATATTATGAGAAATATGTTAAAATGTTAAATTCTGTTCAGAGGAAGTTTTTAAGATACATTGCCTTTAAATTGCATATTCCTCAGGAAACAATAAATTTTGAAGATTTTGAAAAAGCTATTAATATACAAAGTTTGAAAGTTAGACGTGAAAATGCTGATGTATTGTTTCTTTTTAAACTAATTCATGGGAATGTGCAATGTAGTGAACAGCTCTTTTCTGTAAATTTCTTTGTTCCTTCAAGGACATTAAGGCATTCTGTTACCTTTCAAACAAATTTTCACCAAAGGTTGTATGGGCAATTTTCCTCAATAAATAGAGTGATGAAGCATGCCAATAAATTTGGGGACGATTTATTTAATCTATCCCTAAATAGGCTTCGAAGGGTTATGAAGTCCAATGTTTTATAGATTAAGGCTTCATGTTGTTTTATTTTTAAAGTTAGATTTTTTAATGTGTATATTTTGAATTTAATTTTAGATGTTGTTTTCTTGTTTCTTAATCATTAGTAGCCTGTTATTTTTTACTGCTTTTTAAGTATTTTGGTGGTTAACTAAAATATAAAATTTTAGTCCTGAATATTTGTTAATTAAAAAAGCTTAGTACTAGATATATATGTAGATGCTTGTTATTTAAAATTGTAATTGGGCAATGCCCGTTAATGAGTAAATATTCCATTTAAAATTTTAAAATTCCCCAACTTAGGGAGAAATTTATAAACTTGGCAACCTTGGAAATACAATTTTTGAAATTTTTCATGTTGTCACTCCTGCGCACAAAATTTGGTTCATTTATATTTAACGGTTGCTGAGATAATCCACCGTTCCGGTTTTTTCTACTAACCCTGTATATTAATTTGGAAACAAGTCATTTTTAAGCCACCCTGTACATTTAACGTTCAAATATTTGTGTGGAAATGTATTTTCTCATCAAGCAGGACTTTTTATGAAGAGGCACTTGTTTTCGTAAAGTTGATAATTAAAAAGTTTCCGATTTGGTAAGAGCTTCCGAAGACACGCTGTAGACAGTGAAACATTGGCACTTTTAACTATAATTAAGTATCAGTCATCAATTTTTACACTGTTTATACAATATTCCTACTTCTGTTACTCCTTCGGACGTTTATGTTTTTTACCCGATTTAGTTCTTTTTAAAACAGAAGAATCTGATTCATTTAACTTCAACAATAATTCACTAGAATTTAACTGAGCACCAGTATTCTTCAAAGAATCCAAGTTTAAAAGTTCCAAAACACTTTTTCATCATAAACTAAATCCTCTGTATGTTTAACTTTTCTTTGTTTTCTTCTTCTCTTTTTCTCCTGTTTTATTTTGCTTTCTATGGCTTCATTAATTTTTTCTTCACAATTTTCTCGATCTTTATTTTTCGTTTGTAGTCAACGCCAAATAGTGGATGTCGAGATTTGATTGCATCTGGCAGAGAAACATTTTGTCTTGTCGTTAATTTTGTATAATTTAACGGCAATAATGGTTCGGATTTTTTTAGCACAATAACCCTGTCTAAATTAATAAGCTTTGGTCCATTTAAATTGACGATAACTGGTTCAGGTTTTTTTGTAAAGGTTGAAACACATATTGTTTATTGTTTAAAGTGGTGTAAACTTCTTCCTTAAAACTCAATTTTAAATTCAGTAAAATATTGGGATCAATGTTTTTAGGAATCCGCATTAAAGAATATTTCGAATTTTCCAACGATAAGTTAAGGTCCAGCTTTTGTGTTTTCAACTGTGGATATTCTGATTGTAGCGTTTGTATCCAATTTGACTGTAACAAAAAAAAAAAAATAGGTATATTAAACATATAATATTAAGATACCACAACTTTTTTATACAGATAGGCTAAGTGTGTCTCGCTCATTCTGCCATCAGGAAATGGAACAGTTAGATTGAGTATGGCGAGAAGAACAAACTAAGGACACGCTCCGTACTTGATGCCGTCGATTCGAGAAAAAGTGGAAAATATTAGAAGAATTAGACATATTAAAATGACACTTTGGTATGAGTAAATGGTATTTGATGTATTCCTTTATGCTTTGGAATCGCCCAGAACAACACCGTAAGTGTTCCTTTTATAATGGAATTGTTCTGCAGAACCATTCTATTACCTCTTTCCTTGCCTCTCATGCACCATCTACGCAGGAGGTGCACAGAGTGTTCTGACACTAATGACATACATATGCCAAAGGGCAAATAGTAACTATACTTGGTTATATTTAAAAATATCTGTAATAATTTATTGTAGTTAATTAAATAAGCAAAAAAAATATTTAAACCACAGATGACTAAAACAAAAACCAAACAAAGAACAACAAATCTGTCAAATCTTATAAATGTCATGTCAACGGGCAAATCCCACTGTTTTTGGTGTTTCTTTTAAAACTGTTTTGATCGGTTCTGAAGAACGGTTCTACAAGTTAAAAGGAATACACCAATTACAAGCATAAGCAGTGGAGAGTTTACGCATATATTTCACCTTCCAGTCACTTCCGATTTGACCGAAAATGGCTTCAATTTTGAATTTTTAAATGAAACACCGTATATTTTGATATTTTTGGGTTTCTGAGACAATTCTAAGTCAGAATGTGACATTTTAAAAAGTTTTTAAGACTACTTGATTTTTTAGAGTCGTTTTTAAAATTGCATCTAGGTGGCCATGTTTGGGTGCAAGCAAATTAATCTAGTAAACCTTAGGTGATGTTAGAAAAATACAATCGCAATTTTTGTGACAAATATGGATGATAGGAATAAAACAATTTGGCAAATTGATATTTCCGTGTCTAACTATTATTTTTCATCTGTCTGAATGTGGTAGACAATGATTCGGTAGTCATATTTAAAGAATTTCGGACTTCCATTGTCTTTATTGATTATTCACACAACGTTTTAAACAGTCCGTTTTCAAGTGTAAACTAAAGTTTACAGTTTACACTTGAAAACGGACAGAGATAGGACTGTCCGAAACGTTGTGTGAATAATCAAAAATACAAGACAATGGAAGTCCGAAATTCTTTAAATATCACTACTAAATAGGAAAAATTGCTTTTAATGTTTCAATAATTATTAGAGCATTACTTACAATTGTTTCGCCTTTCTAGGGCTTCGTATACTAAATTTAAAAGAGAAATATTTACAAACAGAACCATTTAACACGTTTTCCCAAAAAGGTCTATAAAATATTATTAGGGGTTTTATTATGTGGCCCAGATGTGGTAATAAATTTATTTATAATTGGCATATCTGCGAGACTTATTTGATCATTGGTAGAAGAGTTGTATTGTCTATAAGTGATTTTTAATTTCTAGCTGTTCATATATTTTTAATCTTTTACCTTTGCTTCTCATGGAGTAGTTTAACATTATTAAGATCTATAAAGTGGTTTTGTTCTATACAATGTGTTGAAATGCCTGTGTTTTGTGTGTTTCAACACATTGTATAGAACAAAACCACTTTATAGATCTTAATAATGTTAAACTACTCCATAGAGAAAGCAAAGGTAAAAATTAAATTTATATGAACAACTAGAAATTAAAAAATCACTTATAGACAATACAACTCTTTCTACCAATGATCAAATAAATTTCTGCAGATATGCCAATTATAAATAAATTTATTACCACATCTGGGCCGCATAATAAAACCCCTAATAATATTTTTAGACCTTTGGGAAAACGTGTTAAATGGTTCTGTTTGTAAATATTTCTCTTTTTAAATTTAGTATACGAAGTACTCTTGATGAAGCCCTAGAAAGGCGAAACAATTGTAGAGTAATGCTCTAATAATTATTGAAACATTTTTTTTTTTTTTTTTTTAGATATAAACATTATTTAATTAGGTATTTGTTGTTCTTGTTACATAATTGCTAATAAGAAATTATTCATTTATTCATTTAACCAAAATTTATACAGTGAGTACAACTATACTATACATATTAAATATAAAATAATACATTTCTAAAAAAATATATAATTAATGACGCCTAGGTGTAACATACACCTGTATGCGTCACATTCATCCCTATTACCTAAATAATCACAAATATTTATACAAAGTATACAATAGACAGTCTTACACCTACATTTCTTGCTCAATAAACAAAATAAAAATAACAAACAAAAACAAAAAACAAAAATGACGGTGATCACTGATCACTGAATGGCACATTTGAAAATTTAAAGGCTAAAACAACAGAGCAAATGTTTGAAAGTGTTCATGTACAAAACTGGTACACTTTCTGCTAAAACTCTTTTTATTTTTTACTTTGCGAATAGTGTCTGGCAACATATTGTAGGCTTTCGGGGCAAGATAAGTAAAATTTTTCAAATTAATGTTGTTTAGATTCTGAGGAAGGCAGAGATTTTTTCTAGCTCTTGCTCTAGTATTATGAGGATGGTTTAAATTAATTTTAGCGGATTCGTTAACATGCAGATAGGTACATATTGTTACTATATATATTGTTCTTATATTAGGAGTTTGTTCAGTAAACAATAAATTTGATGGGTATAGTCTGTTTTTTTATGTATTACCTTTAGAATATATTTTTGAATTATATTTAATTTATGCATTGCATTTTTATATAACCCCCCACACTATTATACCATATCTCAAAATTGATTCCACAAGAGACTTATATATTGTAACTATTTCTTTGGTGTTTAAGAATGTTCTTATAACATAGAATTTATAAATTATTTTTCTAAAAGCAATTTTTCCTATTTAGTATTAATATTTAAAAAATGTTTCACAAGAAACCAACTGCGGATACAATTCAGTGTATTAAATATCACTATTATTTTTCAAATGGCACCCCTTTTTAGACAAGCACTTTTTGAATAAAGAATTTTTTAACGAATCTAACGTTAACAATTTATTTGCGATCGGATTAATAATATAGTGATAAATAAAGGATCACAGCCACCTAGATGCAATACTACAAATGGATCTCAAAAATCAAGTAGACATAAAAACTTTTTAAAATGTTAAATTACCATTTAAAATTGCCTCAGTAATCCAAAAATGTTATATAAATAATTTATATATGATATAAGAAAAGTTTTTGCATATTTCTCAGTTTTATGGTTATTTCCAGTTTAACTCGAAATAACCATTAACCAGAACAATTATTGTTTTATTTTTAAATTCAAAATTGAAGCCAGAACTAACCAAAAACTGACAAATATGCGAAAACTTTTTTTTCCATATCATTTACTTATACCAAGTCTCATTTTGATATGTCTAATATTCTAGAAGTTATGGCTTGTCTGATAGATTTGTTAGTATCAGGCAAAGTCGGTCAGTAGGCATTGCCTTACCTTGTCCGACCCCCACTCCTCCACCCGTGACGTCATTACTCGGAATCTTGGGCGACGCCTATTTTAGGGTACTGCGCATGCGCGTCATATTTAGGAATCTTGCGCAACGCGTATATTTAGGGCGTGGTCAATCTGTCATCTGTCAAATGTCATCTGTCACCTGTCATATGTCAAAATCTCTGACGTCATATTTAGGAATCTTGCGCAACTCCATATTTAGGGCGTGGTCAATCTGTCATCTGTCACCTGTCATATCTCAAGATCTATGACGTCAGAGCAATTATTTAGGAATCTTGCGCAACTCCATATTGAGGGTACTGCGCATGCGTCATGTGCAAGGGCGTGGCCACGGCCTGTCAAATGTCACCTGTCAAATAGTAAATGCCACTTGTCAAATGCCACATGTCAATATTTGCTGACGTCATTTCGTACGGCCCTAGATCGATTGGTAAACCCGGCAACACCGGGGTGAGGCGTGCGGGAGACGGCGCGGGGGAAGGGTAAATAATAAAACACATTGTATATATTATTTTTATTTAAACCACATTGTACATTGACTCTTAGCAATTTTATATACAAGTTTAGATAGTAATACACTACAAGCTACAGCAATTATTTATGGAAGTATTAATGTACTCCTTGCATTTTACCCAAATAATATTTTCTGAACATACGCCTACTACAACCAATCAGAGAGCCGTATTTTTCTTAAGCCGTTATTATTTTTAACCAATCAGAGAGCCGTATTTTTTCTTAAGCCGTTATTTTTAACCAATCAGAGAGCAGTTTACCCTAATAGATGGTTTCTGAACGTACCCCTTGTAATTTCAAGGTCAAAGCATACGTCAACAATAACAAAGATAGCTGCAGTTAGATAATAAACGGTAAAAACAGTGGTAACTAAATAAAAAAACAGTGTTTGTGGTAAAGCATTTATTATAAAATAAAAAATACATACATTGTTGTCATATTTCTAAATAATTCTTAGAATAATACCTTATAAAATAAATAGCAGTGTTTACAGTAAAGCAATTATTTTTAAATTAAAAAATACATTGTTGCCATATTGCTAAATAATTCTTAGAATAATACCTTATAAAATAGGATATTTAATTATAAACTCGGCATATATTTTGGTACGTGGTCGTATTTTATCTCCTAAAAATAAAATATAATCATTTAAATTTAACTTCTGGTGTAACAACTCGCTTGGTTTTTCATATGCTGTTGCGTTTATATACGTTTTAACAGGTGTATCGATATTGACATATTCAATAATTCCACTTGTAATGGGAAACCTGTAGTAATCAAATTTTGTGCCATTTATTAAAAGATGTTTTGACAAACCCTTTTCGCAAACCAACATAATATTCATGTAGCCATACAAGTTGTTTTCGGGTTTATCCTTTACACCATCTTCTGTTTTAAGCTTTTTGCTAAATGATATGGATGAGTTAAATTACGTCCGAACTTGTCGAGAGTCATCTTGAAAATGATGTTATGTTACTAAATCAACTCTTTTTATTCAATAATATCGGCTTCCCTTTAACTCTTCAATAATACTCATAATCTCATTTTGATGGTTATTATTACCCACTTGCTTGCTAGCCATTAACAATCTTAATCTATCCACAAGCTCATTCGGATCATCCCAGTAAATATAATCAGTTTTATTATTGTTAAATATTTTATGTTGAGTATCAATTGGTAAACCATAGCCTTGAGGATTTTGTGCTCTTGTAATTCGCAACTCTTTATCGCGTTCTTTTGTTTTCTTATTCGCTCCTCTTTCGTTCAGGCGCTTGGTTTAATTGGTGGCAAAATATGATTCAAAGAATCAGGGACGCTATTCGAACCATATCAAGAGCAGAATTGGAGACAGCTGTCTTAGCAACAAGGCAAAAACTGGAACAATGCATTCAGAATGATGGCAGGCAGTTTGAACATTTGGGACGTCATTAATTTTTTGTTTATTTGTATTTCCAAAGCTTACTTGATAAGGAAGTTTAGTTATAGGTAGGTAGAAAATGCTGTGTCGTCAAAGGCGCTACGTTTCTACGTCTTATTTTCGCTAATATATTCGGTTTGAAAAGATATATTTAATTTCGGTTTTCGCTACATTGTTAGGAATTTTTTTCTGTATCTAAATATATGAAAAGGTATATATCATTGTATTTAAAATTTCCGAAAAAACTACAAAAATCTGTGACTTTTCCGAAAAGCGCCACCTACCGGCTAAGAAAAGAGCTGAACTGACAAAGTTAATAATCCATAGAAAGCACACAGAAAAGACCTTTCAAACGAAACTAAGTTCATTAAAATCGATGCAGTCAATTAAAAGTTATAGACGTTTTTCCAAAGTAACATTTAACCCTCCCCCTCCCTTAACTTAAAAAGATCGAAAAAAATACATCGAATAAAATAGTTTCTAAACTTGGTGTAAATGCTAAAAAAGAATTTTTCATATATGATAATTTGGGATATTTTTGACAAAAACGCAATTTCTATTTTGAGTTTACAATTACGCCCCTTGCGGCCATCCTACGAACTTGAAAATAATTTCCAGCAATTTATCTTGGTCACTTTTACTAAAAATATTTTTAATTTAAACTTCGACTACGAATGGTTTCTGAGATATAGCCGACTACCTCTCTTAGTGGAACACCCTTACAGCAAAGTTAGGGCAAAGCATAAAGTGTGAGACGTAAATATTTCTTAATAAAAAACGCGAATTTTGTTCCAAATTAGTCCCAATTTTTGCAGTTTTTTTCTATGATGTGTATCACCATGATCGTTATCGTTAAGATAAAATGCTCGATTTTAGTACACTACATAAGTAAAGTATTATAGAGTAACTTTTTAAAGGGTTTTTTTCACAGCTTTAGTTCGTGTTTTATCCGTTGGGTTTTCTAGTTGAAAAGTGCAACCATTATAAAAAAATGCACCTGTCATTTTTTAGAATATATTTTAATCCAAGTTTCTTAGTTTTTCGGATTTTATTAGTTTTTTTTATTTAATGCTTTTTAGTTTCTTTAAATTACATCTATTTCATTTTAAAATGTTGGATAGTGTATTCAGTTTATTCACATAAAATAACTGTAGAATTATGTTGCTTATATGGAATTTGTGTAATCCATCTTTATATATTTTATAACTTAATTTGTTAAAAGAAGTCATCTATACAAAAAAATTTCTCAACTTTATTTCTAAAAGAGTACTCTAGTCAGTTCTATAGGTCATTGGACTACACTAAAAAGCACATGGATGTGTAAGTTCATTGGTTTGAACGGTCATGCAAAACTGTCACATTGGGGGTGGGGTCATTGTTAGTTCTGGTTAGTAAAATCTTTTTTTATTCCTTGATAAAGAAAAAAAACTAAGCAGAACTAACCATGAATCAAATTGCACGTCCCTGTACTTTGCAGTCTTTAGTTAGTGAACACAGCCAGGGCAATCGTAGTTAGTGTACACAGCCATGCACGTAAATATTATATTCACTTGCAAATGTATAAGGCGCCTGACTTGAAGTTTATTGATAACTAAAATCGTTGTTAAAAAGCCCTCATTGTCATATCTTTGAACTAATATAAGAGTCCATGACAATTTATAGTCAAGTTTTTTTGTTGTTGTGGCAGTTAATATTATGTTTTTAAATAGTTTTTATAATTTAATAAATAAATACAACAAAAATACATACAAAATTGGCCTTCAATTTGAGCTAAGTGTTTAGGTGGTTTTCATCATAGATTCCGTAAACAATTCTGCCATGAAAATAAAGGTGCAAATTCGGATTTATTATGTCCGCACTTTAAGAGTAAATATTCAAGAACCTACGTTTTGTCACTTTATATAAAACTAGCTTTTGCCCGCGGCTTCGCACGCGTTAAATTGGGAGTAAAACAATTTCTCTTCCATATACCGTAAAGATTTTGGATATTAATATATACATATAAACCTTCCTATTAGATCACTTTATCTATTTAAAAAAACATCAAAATCCGTTAAATAGTGATAAGAAACTTAATAAGAAAATTTTATTACTCCCTGTATATTATATATTTTTAAATATTAATAATTATTTTGCAAATCTTTATATTTAAGCAATTTTTTAAACCGCTAGATGGTATAATAACATAGTTAGAATGCATTTTGGTCTTGGTACATGTTTTTTTATTTTATTATACATATAAACCTTTCTCTTGAATCACTCTATCTATTTAAAAAACCGCATCAAAATCCGTTGAGAATAGTAACGTCAATATCGAATTTTAAACGTAAAACGTCTTAATTTAAGGATTTCTTGATTTTGATATGAGTCGAAGAAATATTTCTTTATATTTAGAAACTCAAGTTTTTAAATTTGTATCCATCAATTAAGGATTCTGTAATAAAAACAAGATATCTTCATTTTTGGATAAAGGTAATCGAAGACTTACATTAATTAAAGGAGTTTATAAAAGAAGTCATCAAATATTTTAAGTAGAGTTCTAAGGTATCTTTGTTTAAATATATCATGAGCAATATGAGTAAAAAGTATAAGACAAACTCGAAGTCTGGGTCTCAGTCAAATAACATATATTTAAACGTTACACGTGTTTCGCCCTCTCGAGCATCATCAGACCTACAATAAATAGGAAAAAACCTAATACATGTCAATAAAACAAATAAACTTAAATTACCTTTAAAACACTAGACATTATTTAAACATAATAAAATACAAAACACAGCACACTACATATTAAAATGACAACAATGAATGAGGTTAGATCTACGGGCAAAAAATTATAAAATAAAATAAAATAAAAATAAAAAGTTTTTACGCCAACCGGGTTCGAACCCACAACCTTAAGATTTCAAGTCCGAACCTCTACCATTAAACCATTAAAGCTTACGAATTATTCTTGCAAGTTATTGAAGACTAAATTTGGTTCAAAATTGAAAACGTCATTGACGCACTCTAAGACTGGGCTTTTCTTAGCTCTGGTTATTTCCATCTTCTCAAGAAGGTCCAATTTCTTGCTTTTCTGACACTCGTGCAAAATCTTTACATTTCCTATGGCTGAAAATGTGTGCCCTGATTCTAGTAAATGGTTGGCAAAGGCTGATTTTGTGTTCGAGATGTCAGAGTCTTTGTACTTATTGTAAAGGCTAAGGTGTTCATGTACCCTAGTAGATATTCTTCTACCAGACTGCCCAACGTAAACAGCAGAGCAGTCTCCACAGTTTAGCGAATAAACGCCTGATTTGGATAGCCGATCTGTCCTGTCAGTTAATTTAACTAGATGTTTTTTGAGACAGTTGATTGTTTTAAAGGCAATGGAGATGTCTAACTGTTTAAAGAACTTGGCAAACTGCAAAGAAATATTCCCGAAGAATGTCAAAACCTTAAATTTATTCACATTGGACCCCCTGGGTAGATTCTAGGAAAGGAGAGTCTGAACTTATTTACAAATCTATAATAAATTTTATTGATTAAATGCTTGGGAAATCCATTATTATAAGCAATTTGTCTTATAATGTTTAATTCTTTATTAAAAGCATCTTTAGCAAGTGGAAGTTTGAACAGGCGATAAAACATAGAATTGAATGCTGCAAATTTGTGTTGATAAGGAGAATTAGAAGAAAATTGAATTATATTATCGGTGGAGGAAGATTTTCTGTAGACCTCAAAACGAATTCTGTTATTATTACGTATTAATAAAAGGTCTAAAAAGGGTAGCGTATTATTAACTTCTTTCTCCAACGTAAATTGTATTTTGGGATGCAATGAATTAACAAAATTTAAAAACTGGGATAATTCCTGATCATTGCCATTCCACACGATGCAAATATCGTCTACGTATCTTTTATATGCTATTAAATATCTGGAAAACGAGCTTGTCATAATTTTATTTTCCAGATTGTTCATAAAAACCTCGCTTAGAAATGGCGAAAGGCAAGAACCCATTGCCAATCCCGCTTTTTGTTTAAAATATCCTCCATTGAATTTAAAGAAATTTTGGTCCAGAACAGTAGATAGTAAGAGAACAAGATTTGAAATTATTATTTTTGGAAGTGAAGTTTTTTCTAGTAAATTTTTAACTAAACCGATGCACTCTGAAGGAGGTACACTGGGAAAAAGATTTTTTACGTCTAATGAAATTAGCGTAGCGTCCTGTGGAATGTCAATGTTCTTTAGGGAATCTGCAAACGCCACAGAGTTTTTGTGGCATAAACGCTCTGAAAACCCGTTACGTCTCTAAGAACATCATTCAACCAAGATGACAGTTTATATACTGGGGAATCTACGAAGGATACTACCGGTCTAATTGGAATACCTTCCTTATGTACTTTTGGAAGTCCGTAAAGTAAAGGAGTTCTCGGGTTCATGGGATATAAACGACCCTTGGAAGTTTGGAAGTATTCCAACGTTAACAAACATTGGTCAAGAACATTTTTAACCCTGGTGAAGAATGAATTAGTGGGATCTTTATGGATACTCTGAAAATCGTCAGATTCCAGGAAGTTCATTACCTTATCTACATAATCCTTTCTTTTCATAATTATCAAGCATGACCCCTTATCAGCCTTAGTTACAATAAGGTCATTATAGCAATATGAGCATTTAATTAGGCTTTTAGTGTATTAATTTAAAATTACGCAGTTTTATTTTAAATTTTCTGTGTCTCTAAGTAAGCCAGCTACACATAAGAATGTGTATGTAGTAGTTTCCAATAAGGCATTAGGATTTTAAACTGAGTACATTTTAGTTGTAAATTAAAGCAGTCAGGTCTTTAAGACAATTATATAAGGACTTCATTTCCTTATATTAAATTTATATTATTATTGTTTTAAGGGGAGGTCCTTACAACAAATACATCTATTATTTCAAAATAAGCTCATTGTACCTTTGTCACAATGTCTTAAAAATGAGGACTTAAGTTTTCATTTTAAATTTATTCTTTATTTACTTCATGGCCGATATGCATCTTAACATTTAAAAAAAATATTTTTAAAGTATTTTTTATTAAACTTTAAAGTAAAAACTGAAAACCACAATTTCATAAGGATGTTGTATATTTAGCTTAAGAGAAATAGTACCGCTCTTTTTAAAAAAGAAGTAACTTGTTTTAGTTATTACCAATTAAATAAAACAAAACCTTTTTTTTAAGAAAATACATATTTTTTCCCTTCTCTTTAATTCTTAAAGACGTGTGGTTTCCAGTTTTAAAATTTTAACTTTGGAACAGAAATACTCTAAAAAGTTGTTTTGTCAAAGTCAGCCATAAAAAAGAAACAATAAATTTAAAATAAAGACAATAACCTCATACCTTTTTTATGCACTCTATCAACTAATAATTTAGTTTATTACATATGTAGCAACTTTAGTGTTTCATTTTTAATTACTCCTATGCGGGGGCAGGTTTCTTTACTTTAAAAAACAATTTAAATTATTTTGGAATATATTTAATTGTCTTACCCCATTTTTTCTAGGCAATATAAGGCCCGGCTGCAGTCGATTAGTTTTAACAGTATAAAAACACGCAGGTGTATTTTTTTTGTCACTACTAAAAGCGTAGTTATTTTAAAATATTACAAAATGGGTAATAAAAGACATCAACTGTACAAAATATGTTTATTTTCAAATTAAATTTCTGAATTCAGTACCTAAAAGATATTACAAACGAAGGATAAACTTCCGAGTAAATGAACAATATTTAAATAAAAAATCTTCTTCTAAAATTAACGTAAAATAACGTTGGCATTTGTTTCCGAATGAACATACCTATACCAATGTCAATGTACATATAATATTCTTTTAAACTATAATATTTATACTGATTTAACCATATAACCTTTAAATGTGTCTATATATTTGTCCATCCCCCAACTAATTAAAAGGTCTTTTATGTCGGCACTCACACCTTTTTAAAAAATAATCTATCACTCAACACGACTTATCCAGAACTGCAATTTGCGCATCACTTAATAAGTTCTATTGTACTTGTACCCTATCGGCTTAAGCGACGTAATAATACCGAGTTGATACAAAGAGACGCTTCATCGCCGCGCGATTGGTTACTTTTGGCGGAATAGTGCAATGCAGCGTTGCCAAGTTAAATCAGAGGACCGAATAAATAGCGAACGCTTTTTTTTAATGTTTAGGCAACTTTTCAGAGCTGGTATAAAGCCTAAGTTCTAGTTAGCGTGAACGCCGAGTTTTATCTAACGTCAACAATTTACGCCTATTTTTTTATTATTTACGGATATTTCACAACACGTTTTAAATAACGCTATAATGTTACTACAAATGTTATAAAAATAACTAGTACCTCTAAAATTTCTCCGTTATGATCTTTATGGTTAAGTTAAAAATCCATATGTTCTAAAGTTTGAATATTGTAAATAATGCATATTTATTTTAAATTAAAAGTGTGAGAGGTATTTAATAATAGATGCGAGATAATATCCGAACAAAAATTAGAAATACAATGGATTTTTGTTACGCACGTTACACTATGACGTACCCGATCTGTTGCATAAATAACCTAAAGGTAAAACATAGTCTAGATATTACGATTAACCTAAGTTGTTAATGTTAAATAGGTATTAGAAAAATGTGAAAAGGTTTTTATACTAGGTCAAAAATATTAGGTAAGTTAAAGGAAAACTGATATTTAAGAAATACTTGTTTTAATTAAAAATTTATTTTTCCACTAATATCTAAAGGTCGTGTTAGAAAAAGAGCAAATACCTGTTATACGTACTTAAATCATAAGACTAAAAACTTAATACACGATTCGTCTTTTCATGGGACATTCAAGCCAAAAGTGTATCTAAAAATGTGTTTAAATAATATTTCTTTATAGTGGGGCTTTAAACACGTTAAGAGAAACAAAACAATAATATGATCATTTTCAATCGTATTTAACATTACTAGCTACAAAAAGGTAGAATGCGGAACTTAATAAGACCAACAACTCCAACAATGAGTTTAGTATATCTAAAGTGCTCAGTGCATTGTCATTATTTGTTTTCACCATTCAGCAAAATGGTTTAATATTTCAACTCCTAGTAAAAAAATGAAATATGTTTTTTAGGGTTAAATGTAAAAAATCTGCAAAAATCAAGGTAATTTGTATCTTAGCTAACGATAAAAAGTCTTATCGTAAATAGTCAATAATTTTTGTACATCTGACAACGCCTGCTCTAGTAAAAAGGTGGTTCTTTTGCAAAGATATGGGTTTCCTTAAATATGAATTTTTCTTGATTAATGTACTACAAGTAAGTACAATGGATGTCATAATTTGAGTACATCAGTATTTAAGATTAAAAAGTTGATTTTTTTAATTAAAGACCATTATAATAATAATTGTAGACAAGAAGATTTGGCAATAAGACTTTTAAAAATTACACGCAATAAACAGAAATCGTCCTTTTAAATATGTTTAATATGTTGTATTAAAATCCCGACAAATTTGATACAAGAGTATGTAATTTGTATTAATGATAGGGTATTTTAAAAGAAAATAAAGTTAGTCGACTAACTGTAAAAGTTTATTATAGCAATATACTTGTAACAATAAAGATAGGACCTAACAATTGTAAAGGTTAAACCAGATGTTAAATTTACGGTATAAGGTATAAATTTATGCACTTTTTTGTAATTCATTCACTTTTAAAAAGTCGTTTGAAAATGACATAGTATGTCGAAACTGCAGTAACGCAAAAAGCAATATAAAATATGTGACAAAATAACAAAGTAAAATTTGTGTTTTTATTACATTCTACGAACTTTTTGTATAAAATTGGCTTAGAAATATGCCCTTAATTGGGAAACACCCTGTATAAAATGCAATATTCGTTTTGGGACTGTTAAAAAAACACCTTCTGCTTTTCATGTTATTCACCATTAAATACAATTTCAGTGATCTATACATGGTGAAACTTCTGTATAAGATTACATTTGGGAAATTATTTATCTTGGACCTTCCTTGTCCTAATTTATTTACAGCATGTTTTACTTTGTGAACATCTGCCGCTTTTAGGTAAAAATACTGAATAAGTTATAAGTCTACAAGGTAAAATTCTACGGAAACTGAAGACAACGTTATTATTTAACGATTCCCAATATTATATCTTAAATTAGAGCAAAACAAGTAAATTTAAGAACTATTGAATATTGATAATTTAGAATTAAAATATTAAATTAGTTAAAAAATTCGAATTGGTTAACTTCCAATTCCATTTGCTTATTTGTATAAATATTTAAAAATAATAAAACCGGCTATTAAAGAACAAATAGGATCGTTAAATTATCCGATAACAGGGTATTTTTTTTATACAGTTTGTCTACGTAAGTTGGCGTCATATGGAAAGCTTTTTTATTAATCATTTAACGAAAAAAGTTATTCTTTATAGATAGGCCTGCATGGTACAGAACGTAAACTACAATCAGTCATCTACGAGGCTTTGCCAAAAATTTAATTTTTGCTCAAGGTTAAAGTACCTTCATTTTTGCTAATATCATAAATTGTTTTGAGAAAAAATGTTTAAAATTAAAAATTACTTCTAAATGTGCAATTTTGTTTATTCCAAAAAAAACAAAAGATATTTTTCTCAGCGAAAATCCAGAAAATTTAAATTTGTACTTTCTGATAACAATAAATTTACTGTCCTATTATGACATTTCTAATAATAAAATGTTGTGCACTGATGTACCAGTTAACGTTTCGCGTAATTTTATATAAAGTGACAAAACGTAAGTTCTTAAATATTTACACTTAGAGTGCAGGCATAACAAATTCGACTTTGCACCTTTTGCTTTATGGCAGAATTGTTTACGGAATCTATGATGACAACCACCTAAACACGTAGCAGAAATTAAATTCTTCTTGTATTTTTTATTGCATTTATTCAATAAATTATAAAAAAAATAAAAAACACGATATTAACTGCTACAACAACAAGAAAAACTTGACTATGGATTGTTATGGACTCCTATACTAGTTCAAAGTTATGCGATGAATGCTTTTTAACAAAGTTGCAAGAATACTTGACTTAACTTCTTTGTTTGTGGCTTAGGTCCCCGAAGGTCCAATTGCCAGTACGTCCCTCTGTGAGAGGGGGTTGTATTCTGGGTAGGAGTCTCCAGTAAGTCGGGCCTGTGCCCCTGGTGGCTCCCAAGCTTTTCACTTTTTAATTGTTAATACTTATTGTACTTTCTTCGATGCAATGCATAAATTGCGGCTATCTAGCCAGCGGCTGCTACTGGTATCGCGCATAACCGTCACTTTCATTCCTGACGTATTTCCGCAGGCGTGCGCACCTCCTCGTCCATACGAGGACACCATGTGTTCAACACCAAAACGTAAAAACTTCAGGCTTTAGGAATCTTCACTCACAGCGCTTAGCCCCAGAAGAAAGAAGCCCCAGTTTAGCGTGAATCTTTTCTCGATCCCCAAGGGTACAGCCACGCTCGTACGATGCCTTCAATCGCCTACCCGGGAGGTCTATGTAGACCTCTACGTAAACATGAACCGCACTACTCGAAGATCGCGGAAAGAGTGAAGTTGCAAGAATAATTTTGGTTATCAATAAACTGCAAGGCAGGCGCCTTATACAGCGCCATCTGCAAGTGAATAAAATATTTACGTGCATGGCTGTGTACACTTACTACGATTGCCCTGGCTGTGTTCACTAACTAGAGACTACTAAAAAGCAAAGGGACGTGCAACCTGATTCATCGTTAATTCTAATTAGTTTTTTTTTAAATTTGCTTTATCAAGGAATTAAAAACAAATTACTTACCAGAACTAAACATGATCCCCCAATGTGACAGTTTTGCATGACCGTCCAAACCAATCAACTTACACGTCCATGTGCTTTTTAGTGTAGTCTAGTAACTAGAATGACCTATAGCACTGACTAGAGAACTCTATTAGAAATAAAGTTGAGAAGATTTTTAGTATAGATGTTTTCTTTTAACAAATTAAGTTATAAAGTATATGACGATGGATTACACAAATTTCATATAAGCAAAATAAATATATAGTTATTTTATATAAATAAATTGAATACACTATCCAACATTTTAAAATGAAATAAATGTAATTTAAAGAAACTAAAAAACACGTTTTTATAACATATAAAGCTAAAAGGCAAAAAATAATCATAGTCTAAAATAACTTAAAAACTCGCTTATAAAGCACATTGAATTAAAAAGTTGAAAATATTTTTTAAATAATTCTAAAATAATAATGAACAAAAAATACTAGTATTATTGTAAAAAGCGGCGAGCGCTCAATATACAAAAATATGACTCAAGGCGTCCACGCTTATTTACAATAATACTAGTATTTTTTAAATTATTATTTTAGGATTATATTAAAAATTATTTTTAACTTTTTAGTTAAATGTGCTTTAAAAGCGTACGTTTTAGTTTTTTGCTATAATTACTATACGCAAATCACATCGCTGTTTCTTCTCCTTTTTGCATCAAATTGAAAAAAAACTATTAAAATCCGGAAAACTAAAAAATTGGATTAAATTAAATATATTTTAAAAATGACAGGTGCATTTTTATAATGGTTGCACTTTTCAACTAAAGAACTCAACGTTTTCCGGTCCAGTAGTCTGCCAAAAATTTACGAACTATTTAAGGCATTTTCAAATATTGATCTAATGGGTTGGGGTAAATCTAATCAGCTGTTTTTAAGATTCACTGGGATTTTCGTTATTTTCTAAACACGTATGGTCCATTTGGCCCTAATTCATCGGTTTCGTGTCAAAACAAAACATAACCCTTTTGCTTTGTTCGAGGTCGTGCAGTTATTTTTAAAGATTTTTACAATATTTAAGCTGTAAATAATCAATAAGCAGTAAATGATTGTTTTTTATACTTTGTCCATTTATAATAAATACGACATAAATTATTAAAACATAAGAAACGAAACAGCTGATTTTAACACTGCTTTTTAACCCGACTAACTCTGGCTTTCACCTGGGTCAGCAAGATCCAACCAGAGTTAATTAAGAATCCGATCAATTTATGAACAGGGGTAGATATTGACCGATCCATATTTGTGCGGGTTTTTATGGATGGACTTCACCGAGTTTAATTTTTTAAAATGTCCTCTAAAAAATAATAGATGGCACAGATAATTAATAGGAAGAAAATTTATATTCTGTCTATTTTTTCTTTCCATCGGCGTACAGAGTAAGAGTAAAGGTACAGGAGTCCTTTTGTTACCCTCCTAAAATGGAGTAAAAAATTGTTTTTGATTGCCTTACAATAAAAATAATTATTAAATCCATCTGTTTTTTATATAAAATATGCTAAAATATAAAATTTTACTTTCACTGCATTACCTTTAAAGTTATTATCCTGAGACTTGAATACCTTTAAATTGTTCTATCTTGTTAGGATTATATAAATACAGTATTTTGTTATTTAATTTAGATAACTAAAGTGTTTCAACAATATTTTGCCATTTATTAAAGTGCTTAAGGGTTCTATTCCTTAATGGTGATGACTGTGTTAAAAGGCTGTAAATTATTTTTAATCATTACTTATTTAATTTCAGGCTATAATGTTACCTCTGATTATACAGGGTGTCCCACCGGAAACTGCCGCGATTGATTTCTCGAAAAGGATGCTTTGGAAAATTTTAAAAATTTGGTAACATTATATAGTCAATGGGGGACATACAACTAAAATATTTTGACAGCTTTACCGCTTCCGGTTATACCGGAGGTACATGTCAACTTCCTTATTTTAAATGGAATACCCTATATATAATTTATTTTTTAGATTTTGAGTAAAATTCTAAACATAATTTATTTATAATATTCTATACCTTAGTTTAATCGTTTTTACCTTATTTTAAATTTTATGTCAAAAATGACGTTTGCAAGCCATTGCATATAACCATTAATTTCTGCTAAACAAAAGCCTTTATTATGAGTTGAGGTTGGGTTCTCTGTAAAGAAAGAACTTCTTTAGTAGACTGTATCGATATTTTTATAATTAATAAATACAAAGTGGTCAAAAATAATCGTTAAAAATTATAACGACAAAAACTTACAAGTCAATTTTTTACATGGAATCCCCTATCTTTTATTACCTTATCCTATTAGGCATTAAAAATAATGTTAAGTAAAAGGATGTCTATACCAAAAATGTATAATTTTTATATATATAGTAAAATATATAATATTAAATCATTAATACTTATCTATTCCAACAATGCATTTAAGTACGGGTTGGTACGGGGTAGTTAGCTGTGACGCCGCATTTTTTGTCAAGGCCAACTAGAAGCCAAACTTACTTGTACTTAAAAGCATTGTTAGAATAAATAAATATTTAATTCTTATCATTTCAAAAATTATAATTTTTTTAAATAGACATTATTATACAAACTTATTCTTATTTTTGATGCTTAATAGGAAAAAGTAAAAATAGATGGGCTTTCCGTTTAAAAAAATTGACTTTTAGGGTTTTGTCAAAATTATTTTTAACGATTTTTGACCACCCTGTATTTATTATTTGTAAAAATATCAATACAGTCTGCTAAAGTAGTTCTTTCTCTAGAAGAAACCCAACCCCAACTCATATTAAAGGTTTTTGTTTAGAAGAAATTGATGGTTATAAAATGGCTTGCAAACGTCATTTTTGACATAAACTTTAAAATAAGTATAAAACGGTTGGACTTCATTATACATAAATTATGTTTAGAATTTTATGTAAAATCTAAGGGTATAGGGTGTTCCATTTAAAATAAGGAAGTTGATATTAACTTCCGGTATAACCGAAAATGGTAGAGCTGTCAAAATATGTTAGTTGTTTGTTCCCCACTGACTTTATAATGTTACCAAATTTTCCAAATTTTCTAAAGCGTTCTTTTCTAGAAATAGATCGCGGCAGTTCCCAGTGAGACGTCCTGTATAATCAGAGTTGACTATATAGCCTGGAAATTAAATAAATAATAATTAAAAATATTTTACAGCATTTTAACACAGTCATCACCATGGAATAGAACCCTTAAGCACTTTAATAAATAGCAAAATATTGTTGAAACACTTTAGTTATCTAAATTAAATAACAAAATACTGTATTTATATAATCATAACAAGATAAAACAATTTAAAGGTATTCAAGTCTCAGGATAATAACTTTAAAGGTAATGCAGTGAAAGTAAAATTTTATATTTTAGCATATTTTATATAAAAAAAACAGATTTTTCGGTAATTTTTCATGTATAAGCATAAAAAAGGGGTTTTCCAAATATGAATCTGAATATCAATAGTTTTTAAGATAAAGGGTTAAACCTAAAAAAAAAAAAGTTTTTGTAATTATTTCAAATACTGCAGCCAATGTAAATATAGGACTAGAAACATGGCGCTTCAGGATAACTTTCAGTGGAGAGGGGCATCTGCATCTACATAGCATTATGATGTGATAAAAAAACATGTAAAATTAAATATGGGCATCTATTATGTGTAAATTTAAATAGCAACGTTTTCAGCTTTACTGCAAACAGTAACTGCTGCAGCGCGCATGTCTAAAAATACATTTTATCCATAATACAAACGAGCTAACTTTTTTAAAACTTTGGTTCTTTATTAATACCCTAAATATGTTTTACTATATTTTGATGAAATTTGACGGTGTTATTAACAACAATAGGGAGCCTATTGAGCCCCAACCTAAATAAATTTAATTAATCCATTTATTAAGCCCATTGGTGCCTTGAGTGGCACTTGAACAAGTATTTGTGACAAAAATAATGTACGCCACAGCATTTTTGCAATTTTTATATTTTCTTTGGTTTAGGGAAATAAAAATACAGCTTTTTGTTTTTAAAAAAATTTAGGTAGCTTTTAGATTTTTTTTAAACTTAAGTATTTTAATTAAAAACCGCTAATTATGTAATAACAAAAAATAATTTTAAAAACGTATTATATGCAGTGTAACAAATTTTACCAAACTACTTATTTCTGTTCCTTTTTATTCAAAAAAACTGTGTTACTTTATTTGTGAATATTTATTTTACGAGCAGGTTTAATAGGCATGAAGACCTATTTAAAAAAATGTTTAGTGATGTTTTGTGCCTATTTAAAGAAAAAAATATTATATTTGCGAAAATAAAGGTTTTGTAGAAAAAACAACGGTTTAAGGTTAAATTTTTAAATACTTGCTAAAACTTACATTTTATCATGGTGCCGCTGTTTATATATTTGTGGCGTCACCAAACAGGGGTTCGTTTTCTCTCACGCAAGCTGTTAATTAGCATTACAATGCGGCAAGACTGTCTCTAGTAGGTGTATGATCTAAGAAAGAAAAGAAAATTCATGTTTATTTTTGAGTTGTTCGTAGTGTCATGTCATGTACACAAAATCGTTTATATTTTTTAACCTTATCCGACTATGTTTACCTGTTTACAATATAACATCAAGTTAAAAAGTTACGTTATCTGACGTTTTAAAATAAACGCACCCTAGAAAATTGTAGGCACATAGCACAATCCACTTACCAATTTTAGTATCTAACCTAAACCTTATTTATTTGTGTTTAATATTTTCGTGCCCCTTTCATACCAGATATAATAATTGTTTTCGTGCACAAGTGTTATTATTTTTATTTTATTTAGGGACAATTTATTTTTTAACAAGGAACTGTTAAGTGTATAAGTCGTGTGCGGTCCCTTTATGTTGTAAAACATCAGATCAATCTTGAATTTTTAATTTTGAACGCATTTTATATACTCGTGACGTCATTTGATCTTTCTGATTGATGTTTTCAGAGTTATTGCCGGCCTTTAATTTTATAGATTTACCTAATAAAAAAATATTAATTTTAACTATAACTAATGTTAAAATAAACCAGTTTTTTATGATCCATAAACGTTACTTTTTATGATAAAAACAATATAATAGTCATTTTTGATTTTGTCAGCATTCCTATTTTAAAAGTAGTATAACAGACTCATATTATTGCAATTTTATTAAATACAAAACTTTTGCACCGCCTCCTCCTCCATGCGAGAAAGAAGACGGTTCAACGCGTGTGGAACACTAACAGCTAAAGATTAGACAAATAATGCCGGCATGAAAACACAGTATCGGTCCCGCTTTGTTATTGCTTCACTCACCTATGAAACTTTTAAAAAGGACCAAACCTTTTGATGGAAAAACAGCTTTGCTGCGCATTACCTTTAAAAACCCTGTATGGTCTTTTTATTAAAGTACGAATTTAATGACAGCCTTTACACTCAGAAATGTTTTCTTTTGTAAAGTATCTAAAGCTCTTTTTACATAATTTGTTGTATTACTTTTTTACTGTAAAAACATTTTTTTCTTTAAATTATTTTTTGAATATAACATTGATAAAGAATAGTCCCCCTGTAAAAAATTGACCTTTGATAAAATAACGCGCACGTGACTTTAGATAAGGATAGTTTTCATTGCTGCTTATAAAGATAGTGTAAACTTGATAAACAATGAGCACTATTAGGGATTCTTTTTCCTGTGTTATCCTACTATTTCTTTGAAGTGCATAAACATAAATACGATAATTTGTATATGTTTTTGACAATCTCGTTTTCTAAATATGACTCTTTAGACAAGGTCACCATTTTTTAGTTACATATACATATAGGGTGTCCAAGAATAGGTAAGCAACCTCTCGGATTTATATAGAACACATAAAAATAATGTGTTTATACAAAATATTTTCCCTCTTTACAGAGATATATGCCCTTAAAGGACGCCACTGATTTTTTTAATAACCTTTATATTACTTGGTATAAAGAAATAATTTTTTAATAGGATAAATACCAGTTAGGACCCCTTAAAATGGCATCCTTGTAAAACATTTGCCTTCCTTACACAATACTACTAATCATTTGTACACCCTGTATAATAAAGAAATAAAAATATCATTTTTAAATAGCTTAAACACTTAGCTTAAAAATAGGTACTTTTGTTCGATATTGATAAAGTTAAGCGTTATCGAGAAAAACAACATTTTGATTAAATAGGGTTGAATTAAATAATTATGTTTGTTGGTTTGACATAGGCTCCCTCTTATTTTATGCATTAACTAGCTCTAATTATTGAAGATTATGGGATCCTTTCCAATGCTGCAACATTATTTTTTAGTTTCGTGAAAATAAAAATAAAACTTTTTTTTATAGGTTTTTTTTTAGTATATACGATTTTCAACAGAATAACCTATTGTTTTTAAATGTCTCTACTTAACAAAATTTTGGTTTTGTCAAAAACGCTTTAATTTATCGAAATTTAATAAGAGTACATTTTTTTAGCTAAGGATTTAAGCTAGGTACCCAGAAATACTTACTTTATTTCTTTATTATTCCAGGTTTTTATTTTTTTTATCTTTGGACAAACCACGAAGGCTGAAAGCCTAAATAATAACGTACCGTGGGTGTCTTAAGCAAGGTAAGAGGGAGTTTGTTGACACGGGACTTAAATACTTGAAGATTTTGGGGGAAGAAAAGACCTCCGCGGGCAGCAGGTTTCACATTCTAGAAACTCTAGGGATAAAAGACCCAACAAAGTGGGAAGTTCGGGGCTTGTCCAGTTGGACCATATAGGGATGCATATGCGTGGAACCACGAGTTTCTCTGTTGGGAACCGTGAGTGAAGGAACTAACTATACTGTACAATTCTTCAGAGAAAAAGCCGTGGAAATACCTATAAAAAAGCGATAAATCCCCCACAGCCCGACGATGGGCAAGAGAAGGAAGCCTTTCTGTAAGTGAAGGATCATTAATGAGACGAATAGCTCTTTTTGAATAGAATCAAGAATGCTTAGGGTTATGGGGGACGCCATGCCCCAGATATGAGAACATATATGGGGTGTAAAAATAATTAACATTATTGTGTAAGGGTTGGTCCGCCACTGGCGAAGTAATGAAGGCAAATATTTTACTAGGATACTTTTTTAAAGAGTCCTCACTTGTATTTATCACTTAAAAAATATTTTCTTATACCAAGTACTATAAAAGTTATTCAAGAAAACCGATTTCCAGCGGCGTCCTTTAAGAGCACATATCTCTGTAAAGGGGGCTTAAGGAAAAAAATAGGAACCAGTCACATTATTTTCACGTTTCTATATGAACCCGGGAGACTGTCCACATATTCTTGGACACCCTGTATGTAAGTATAAAAATATCTAATTGGTACGTCAAATCAACTAATAACAAAATCAATTCAATTCGATAAAAAATTTGCTCTAGGCTATAATGTCGCGTATGTCATATATTCTGTCAAATATCGGGAACATTAAATTTATTGTTTGTATTGATATAAATTCACAAGAAAGTTGTTTTAAAATGTTTTTAAGTAATTTATTATTAGTCATGGAAAAAGTATAGTATGCAACTAGCACGAAATATGCATTTCCCTCTCGTATGACTTAGAGCACTCGCATGGGGCTCGTGCTGCAAAAGTCACACTCGTGAAATATGAGCAAGAATCTGTTCTCGTTCCATAATATATAGTTGGGACCAGATTTAATTCATTCTGAAAACGATGCCGCAAAGTATACAAAAAGTGATAAAGTAAACAAGTACGCCACCCGCTACAGGTTTTATGACGAACCAGAGACGAAATAAGAGGATGTTTTTTAGATAGGTACGTAATACGTGTTTCCGCAATGTTTTTATTTATTTTTATATTAAAAAAATTAAATTAAAATTATATTTAAAAAAATGGTGCATAGTCTAAAACCTTAAATGAAACTATTAGATATCAAATTTTATCATTTATCTATGATATTTGGCTAAAAATAAAATTTTTGATCAAGAGTAAAGTACCATGTATTATTGCTAATATCAAAAGTTCTTATAAAAAAATGTTCAAAATTAAAAATTATTTCTAAATATGCAATTTTGTTCAATTATAAAAAAACATCTGCCATAATCAAGAAAATTTAATCTTGTATGTACATTAGTGCATTTTACATTGTTTTTGTTTTAATAACATCTAATGTGTCCTATAGTATCTATAATTATGAAATGTTGTGCACTAATGTACAAACCTAAATTTAAACTATTATCGCAGAAAAAAAAATAAAATTAAGGTTTTTTGGAATGGAATACTTGCTTATTGGAAGTAATTTTTAATTCTTAATATCTTTTCTTTATAAAGGGACCCACAGACCATTAAAATTATTTGGCAAAATATTGTACAGTAATATTGCTAGTCGTCCCCAAACTGTGCAATATATTAGCGCAATGACTATATTTAATATATTGCACAATAAACTACTTTGGTTTTGTAACTACTGGTTAAAACATGGATAAGAAAAAAGTAGCTGCTTAAAACATGTTTGAAAATAAGAAAAACTTTTATTTCTTTCTCTATTGCTTTTGAACCCATACTTGTGTAATTGTTTTTGTATAACAAATACTCTTTTGTATTTAAAAAATGAAATAATTGTGCAATATTACCCATACACGGCACAATAAATCACTATTGCACAAAAAATCATACTGTTTTTGATTGACACAATATATTGTACAAACTCTCAATATAAACCACAAACGGTCAATAATTTTGTACAATATGTTATTTTGCGTAATAATATTGATCGTCTGTGGGCCGCTTAACAATTTTATAATTTTCGATATTAGCAAAAATACAGGTACTTTACTCTTAAGCAAAAATTTTATTTTTGGCTAAACCTCGTAGATGACTGACATAATTTAAAATCTGATGATTTTATACTAGGTTCTGTACCATGTAAAACTTTTTATAAAGATTTTTTTTTGTAGAATTAACAGTAAAAAGTTTTCCATATGACGCCCACTTAGGTAGACACACTGTATATAAACAGTTAGAGTTTTATTAAATATCGTTATTCTGGGGAAAAGCCAAATAATATTTTGTTTAAACTTTATGTAGTGTAGTATGAAGTAGTTTACCCTCATGTTAATGATTAAAAAGAAACATTTTTTCATGGTCGTAAAAATAACATATTTTTTTACTAATTCTACTTTATTAAACAAAATATCAAAAATCATTACCAATTCAATAAATTGAAAAAAAAATGTTTGCCTTATTTTTATAAGATATTTATGTTTTTAATTTGGGAAAAGTGATAAATCATACATAATTTATAAACCGAAACTCAAGATACTCAACTTTCGCTTTTCTCTTTTAGTGTTTTCTTTAAATAAATACGAAAAGGCAGATTAAAAATTTAATACCGTAAATTAGGAAGAAAAAGGTTTTCCTTTAGTTTTGTTTGTAATTTGTTTGATGTTGATGTTTTTGGTTTATTCGAAATGAAAAGAAGTAAGTACCAATTTGTTGACCTAATTCAATATTTATTTACATTAATAATGACACGCAACACACGCATATTATTTAGAGAAAAGTAATAGTTCAGGAGCCTGTGAGCGGCAAACATTCGTTATTTTGTAAAAGCTAAAAGTTTGTCAGTGCGTGCTCCCAACATAAGTAGAAGCGATGCACTATGCGATAGAAATTATTTTTTTGACGAAAATTTTAAAACTTACCAATCTAACCTAAAATTAGGTGCTCTTTACTGGAATAATATTTAAAAAAATATCATGCATTATTACAGGTGGTTTTTGGGGAACTGGGGTACCAAGTTTCAAATTATAATTGTACCGCCCCTTAACTTTAATATTTTTCATCATACAAAATAAACCAAAATATCAGCTAATTAGTTAATTCCTTATATCTCTAATCAGTAATCGATTTTTTATTATCTCATATGATATACCGGGTACAACAATTAGTATTTTTTTAAATGGAACAACCTATATATTATAACACCACTAAAAAGATGTTTTAGAAAGCACAAAAAAATATATGTCTATCTTAAATAGTGTTGGAAATATGACCATCCAAATCTAAAGATTTTTATTTAATTTTTATTAAAAGCGTAATAAATTTACATCTTCCTAATTTTTTTATTTTTTACCGAGTTTACAACACTGTTTTGTTGGGTCAGTCCTGTAGAATCCGTATTTTTAAACAGAATGCTTTTATCTTTTAAGATAAACAGATTAGGCCAAAAAATATTAACTTTTATTTTAATGGAAAAACCTGTAAATTGAAAAAAATATATTGTCTTTACACTCAGAAGTAGCAAAAGAAGCAAGGCGATTATAAGTACAAAAACTGATAAAGAAAACGGTAAAAAAATCTTTGACAAAAGTAGCGAGACTTTTTTTAATCTGTTTGACAGTCCACGAAGGCTTTAAGCCTAAGTACCAGAGTACCGTGGGTGTCGGGTTTTTAGATGTTTAACCCCTTTTTCTCGCTGTTGCGTCAACGTTATCCAAGCACTGAAACATGCAATTTTTTTTTGCATTTCACAGCACCTTTTAGACAACTCGGTAGTGCCACCACGGACGTTATTTTCTAAATAACTACTACCTGGGGAAGAGAGACTTCACAAGACTTTGCATCGGAATCACTAAACTATAGCTTTTATTCTTTAAAGTCATTTACTTTTTTTAGTAAAATATGCCTGTAATGAACTAAGTAAATTAAAGGATATATGTTTATGTCTACTTGGGTAAGACTAATATAAATTATTGCAATTTTTGCGGCAAAGCTAAAACATTTTTCATTTAATATTTAATTATTCTTAGTTGTATCAAAAACAATACTTGTTACCGCAGTAGCTAGTTATTTTGTTGTTGTATGATTCTCATTTATTATTAAAATACATTTTTAAGTTTCTTATAAACGTAATAGAAGTGGTCAAATCTTTTCTTATTTTTTGTATATGTCGTTTGGAGTGTCTATTTTAAAATACACAGCATGAACCATTCAAATTTCAAAGTTGCTTTTTGGCCTATATATGGATGTCTATACCATAGTGCGACGGTAGACTATTTTTTTAGATATGTTGCTTAGGTACCTATAAGAAAATATTTTTCCACTCGCCAAAAAGTTTTGACAGTTCCAACCCCTTGGCAGACAACCATTATGGGGTGACCTAATGGTCTGAGGAAGTCCTAATATTTCTGTTATTTAATAAGATATGACAAAAAGGCTTATAAGACTTGTAAAGATTTTAAATATGCATGTCCTAAAAATATTTTGATTATAAGAGTTCATGACAATTGATGGTCAAGTTTTTCTTGTTGTTGTGGCAGTTAATATCGTGTTTTTAAATAATTTTTATAATTTATTAAATAAATGCAATAAAGAATTAGTCTACAGTTTGTGCTAAGTGTTTTGATGGTTGTCATCATAGATTCCGTAAACAATTCTGCCATGAAGCAAAACGTGCAAAGTCGGATTTGTTATGCCTGCAGTTTAAGTGTAAATATTCAAGAACTTATGTTTTTTCACTTTATATGAAATTACGCGGAAAGTTAGGTGGTAACTACTCTTTGTTTTATTTATGTTTTTAGACTATGATGTCCAATATTTTGTCTGACATTTAATGTTTCTTGTTTTTAAAAGTTCTTGCTTCTAGCCGAGACACAAACCCAAAATCGTGTATTTCTGTAAATGTGGTACCCATTTTTATCAGCTAATTGACCGAATTGCAACCCTGCTGCTCCTTAATTTCAATTCCCTATAATCTATGGATGGTGGAGGCGAGGATAACCATCTGAATGTTTTAAAAAGTGTCCGTCAAAAGGTGCAACTTAAGGTGGCGCCACAGTAGCCAGAGGAGATTTTTTATCCAATGAGCATGAATTATTAGAGTGAGATACAAAATGAAAAAGGACAGATAGATACAAAATAAACAAGGAAAGATATACCAAAATCTCTCCACTGGCTACTGTGGCGCCATCCCAATTTGCTACATTCCGATTGCCACTTTTTCAACTTGTCCGCCATAAAAGATGGTTATCCTCCCTCCACAATCCATACTATAATCGTATAATCTGTGGCGTTGTGGTTGACAAGCGTTTAGAATTGAAGATATGCTCTATATTTGTTAGGCGGATTCATTTATTGGATGGTCTTTTTGTTGGGTACCTAACAAAAAGACCATCCAATAAGCGTTTAGAGTCGGGCCAGCGGCTTTTCCCTCCGACGAAGCAACGAAAATCCTTAGAGCACTTAACTGTTACACATACATAACCTAGAATTTCTATGTTACCGTAAATTCTTGATGTGATGGTATACTTTATACAGTGTGGACGTAAATAGTCCCCTCTGCCATCTTTTGTACCCATTTTTTTAAAATTGTGGTATGACTAATGGGAGGATATAAATTACTTTTTAACGTAAAAAGATAGTTGCAACAATCAAGATGGTGAATGGGAGCCATCTTGGAAAAAAAATGGGTGGAAAGAGGGGTCTTGTGGTACATCATTTTAAAGCTCTTAGTGAGTACTTTATAAATCTAAAATATAAAGTCAATTACCTATTACGAAATGGCGGTACTTTAAAAATTACCTAAATACCAGATTTGGATGGCCATATTTCCGAAACTTATAATGTTAGATGTACGTAATGAATGGTATTTCCGAACGGTATGTTTAGATATCTAGTGGTGATACTAATAATACTATACAGGGTAGGACAAAATAAACTTATTCTTTTTGTAATAAAGCACCCTGTTATTTAATTACCATCAAAAGATCCTTTAAAGAGCTTTAGGAAAATACTATATTAAGTACATCTAACTTTATTAGTTTTGGAAATATGGCCATCCAATGTGAAGATATTGACTTTATATTCTAGGTTATAAAGTACTCGTCAGGAGCTTTAAAATGATATGCCACAAGGTCGTCCTTCCCATTTTTTTTCTAAGATGGCGCCCATCCGCCATTTTGATTGTTGCAACTATTATTTTTACGTCACAAAGTAGTTTATATCCTCCCATTAGTCACATCCAAATTTTATAAAGAAAAATTAAGGGTGGTACTACAGTTAGCAGGAGGAGGGGACTATTTACGTTCACAATGTATTATTTTTGTTAAAACCGTTTTTGCAGCGGCTGTACAAAGAAAATTATAAAATATTTTTTTTTTCAGAAACATGCAAATCAGAAATATATTCTCAATGAAAACACTATACAGGGTGATTTTTAAACTATACACATAAACTTAGTAAATTATTGCAAAGGATAAACAATGACCAATAATGAAAAAAAGTTTGTAAAATATCTTTTTTTTTTAAAGGGATAATAGGCTATTATTTTCGTGTAAAGATGTTATTGTGTTATTAAAAAATGTTTTTAAAAATCATAAAAAATTAATGCTTGGAGGATGCTTAAAAATTGCAAAAATAATATTTGGAAAAATAAAAAAATAATAAAAAAATACATTTTTGAAAATACTTAATTAAAAAGCATAGAAACGTTACGAAACGTAGTATTTAAAAACTCCTATTTATTATTTTCTTATAGATTATTATTACTTGGAAAATCTGTGTGTAAACTTAAATAAATACATTTTTATAGATAATTGATTTTACTTTCTATATGCATACAATATCAAGTAAAATTAAAATATATGTATGTAGTAATATAAAAAGTAACGATCTTTAAAAAAAAACTAGAATCTTACTTACTTTTTTACGCATTTCAAAGAAGTAGTTAATAAATATTTATAACCAATTTTGTTTATTTCCCAAATAGCATTTTCGTTATTTTAAATTTTCCTGTATATTATAGGGTAATTTTTTTACCCTTTTATATTATTTTTTTAACTATGTGTAAAAAAGTTTTTTTTATTTTATTTTTTAATAATAATCCTACTTTTCTCAAGAAATCATGGTTAATATCAAAAAAATGTATTGAACTCTTTTATTTACCTTTTTACGCTTTTTATTTAGGTAGTCCTAAAAATATGTTTTTCTCTTTTTTTTATTTTTCAATGTTATATTTTCGCGATATTAAACCACCCTAAATATTCTACGGCAAATTTTATTATAGCTTTAAGCATTTTAGACAAAGCAAAAAGTTTTATAAAGAATAACTTTTTTCGAAATATTAAAAATAAAAACTTGTAGACGTATAGTGAAGTGTATCCGTGGACACACTGTATATTAAAATATCTTCATATCTTGAAAAAAAAACAGATCCTTATCACACTGTAAATTCGAAATAAAATGAGCTTTTAAAATTTGATATTAGAATATTAGGACCGAAGTTTAAATAATTTATATTTCTTTAAAAAATATTTTTATTAGTGTGTTATCATAAATTTTTTTATTACAGTAGGTTTTTTAATTTTGGCATTAGAATATAATTAGCGCATTGAAAAAAAAGTTTATGAGGGCCACCCCAAAACAAAACGTCCGTTTTAAATAAAATATATTATTGGATGGAGTAAAAAACGTGGCGGTACAAATGTACAATTTATTTTAAAATAAGATTTTAAATAGGATCAGAAAAAAATAAAACGAAATTTAAACTTTTTGGGATTTTACGTTTATCTTTGAAAATACCAGAAATTTTAAAAGTTTGTAAACATAATATTTTCAGGCAAATAAAACTTTACTTTTGTTCTTATTTAACGGACTCTGTATCTTCCAACATTTCAAAAATGCCCATACTGACACTCTTTATTTTGAACACGCTGTATTTTAGGGTTTAATAATCAATTTTTGTATCTTTTTATTTATCACTTTCTTTCTTTTCGAAATAGCCGCATTGCGACATGCAAACAAATGGCTTTTGAGGACAAAAAGCAAAATAATTGTTTTTTTCGTAAAGTTGGCAGGGTTAAAGAAATTTAAAATAACCTGTTTTTATGGATGCCATTAACAGAAGCAAAACGAAATATACAGGGTGTTACAAATTCAAGGAACACCATTAGAATCTCGTAAGCGGTAAAAGATACAGGGTTGATTAAATTAGGGCAAAGTTGAGCATTTTTTGCTTAACAATATTCCGTTTAAAAAAATTAAAAAATTTAGCCGTTCCGGAATTACGCGGCAAAAACCTAAATTTTGCGAAACAGTTTTAATTGTTTTCTCGGTTTATTTGAAGAAATATTTTACAACCAACGACACATTAAAAGTGCTACTTTTTCTGTCCTATAAAATGATGCTACTAAATTTAAAATCCGACGTTTCGTCTTTGAGCCACTATTATCAACTTTGTTTTTTTTTTAAATGGGCTGAATACTTAGTTTAAAATTTAATAAACTCCTAATTTAATTCTAAAACCAATATAGGTATGCTCCATTATTACATTAATATCTATTATATTAGTGCATTTCAACCTATTATATTAGTTATTCTGATACCTAATCATGCAATGTTGTCACGTTGACAGTGCTTTTTGACGTTGATTCGATTGATTCCATTGTTTGTTTATTCATTAGTTTCTTAATTCTTCGGCTTATTTTCAGTTTTTTTCAACGTATTTATCGGTATTGGCAGTTTTGAACCTTTTCAAGAGTTTAAATTTTGTGTCCGTAGTGATTTGAATCTGTTCTTTTAAGAACAAACATAGATAAAAATACCGAAGCAGTTAAAAGTAGATCCAATTAGTTTGTTGCTTGTTTAATAGACTATTTTGAGCCAGAACGCAAAAATAATGAATGTTTGTTGCCTGTAGCTGCAGTAAGAGAAGTTAGTTTCAATTCCCATATCTTTTCTAATGTGTATGGCTAAAAAAATAACAAAATCAAATTTAATAGAGATTGTAAACAAATAGGTTTAATAACAATTAGTGATTATATTTTTGTTTAAATGGTATAAAATTTAACCTGAAGTTTAGATGACTTGCAACGGATTTATTTTTAAATAAAGTATACCCATTATTGTAGAAACTACTTATAGGTAGGTCAGCAATTTACTATAATTTATATGCATAAAGTTAAAATATAGGGTTATTTGTGAAAAAAAACTTGCTTAACAATGAAAATTCTAGGACACCTTGTATATTAACAAATACTCTTAAAATAAGCTATTTAAATAAATATTTTTTTAATTTTCAGTTTATTTTTAACACGCTTTTATTAACTTGGGTTGTAACTATCTATCTATCAATCTATCTATCTGGCTGCCTATGTAACGGAATCTTTGAGCCTAATTTTAACCAACTTCCAGCTATTCGATTTCTTTGAAACTTTGCACACGTATTAAGGACCCATGACAATGCAATAATCTGCAAACAGTATCCCGTTATCCTGATTAGGACAGTCAGGATAAAAAAATTCCATTATATTATAAAAACAACACCTAGGTTGCCATCTGTTGGCAACATTTCAAACTTTGCTATTAAATGAAGAAGAAATTTTTAGTGGGTTGCAATATGTTGGCAACGGTCCAAACATTGCCTGGATTGCCATCTGTTGGCAAAATTTCAAACTTTGCTATTTAATGAAGAAGAAATTTTTAGTGAGTTGCAATCTGTTGGAAAAATTTTAAAATTTGGTACTCTTGTTCATTAAAAAAATTTTCGCCATTTTGTCAAGAGTAGCAAAAACTAAAAAACGAAAAATAATTAATAGTTTAAAAAAACTAAAAAACACGCTTTTATATGCAACCAAACTAAAAATTAGAAAATAATTTTTCATTAAAAAAAATATTGTCATTTCATAGTAAAAAGCGTGGGGTGATTAATATATTAAATGTTATAATTATTATATTTGCAAATATCTATGATGGAAAAGTTATGAAAAAATAGTAAAATGCACCCCACGCTTTTTACTATGAAATGACAATATTTTTTAATGAAAAATTATTTTCTAATTTTTAGTTCGGTTGCATATAAAAGCGTGTTTTTAGTTTTTTAAACTATTAATTATTGTATTTTGTACAGGCGTGAAGTTCGTGTATAAATAGAGTTTATACACCCTGTATTTTTACAGTGTGCCCGGTAGGTGTTACAAGAGGACAAACACACCAAAATTTGGAAATTTTTAACGCATATTTGGGAAAACTGGTCACATGGGCCAGTAATATACAGGGCGAGTTATAACTAAAAATAAAAAAATGTATAAGTAAATGTTGTAAAAAATTAAATGTAATGTTAAAATTTTAAGTTAAAGAATTCAAATATAAAAATATTTTAACAATTTTTTACATTTTGCATTAGCAGTTTGTAAAATAAGGAAGCGCATAAAATATATATATTTAAAATTATTATAAATTTTTTAAATTTTGATCCCCCTTGCTCATTTTTTAAGTTGTAATGCGAAATCAAAAAAGTGAAAATAACATTTTTGTTTTACTTTTATGCTTTAACTTTAAATTTTTACTTAAAATTTAATTCTGCACAAGATATACCTATACAATTTTGTTCTATTCTTTAAAATAAAAGTAGGTAACTCTTGGACATTTTTCATATTATTAGTAATAACTTGCCCTGGATAATACCAAACGAAGACAAGACGAAGTAATTTTGTATTTCTTAGTTTTGGACCATACAAACAGTTTTCCCAAAAGGACGTTTAAAAATCCAAAATTTTTGTCTTTTCTCCTCTTGTAACACCTATTCTGGGATACTCTTTATATTTTAATTCTTTATTTTTATGATTTTTAGGTATTTATGACAGACAAAATTGAATGATGTCTGTTATTCTAAACAGCAATAGCTGTATAACAATATGCTCGAAATTTGCACATGTACCTACTGCTTATAAAATTAAATATCCTGCACACAGAACGTGAGTTGATCCGGGAGTTCATGCGTTTTACCCTTAGGAATATGTAAGCTTAGAGAATAATACATTTGCAACACAAAGGGAAATGGTTAGTTATAGTGTAGCTTTGGGTTTTATTAAAATACTATTTTGTAATTACATGTGGTTGTGGCAACGCTAGGGTGAGGGTGGCAGGAATGACCTGGGTTCCTCCTAAAATATCGCCTGCATCTTTTAAAATATAATGCAAATATAAGCGTTATTTTTAAATAACTACTACGTAAAAGTGTCTTCTCGGCTGGGGATTCGACCTCGAGTCACCTAGGTACGGGCGAGATACTCTGACCGCTGCACTGCCGGGAAAGACAATTAAGTTTTGCTAAATTATTTTAATTTACATACACATACACTTGCCCCCTCCTCTATACAAAAAACTGGCGTCACCACTGGTTTCTAATATTTGGGTACACTGCTATTCAGTAGTAAGGAAGCCACACGAACATTAGTTCTGGTTTCAGTTTCAATTATTTTCCTTTTATTGCGCGCACACTATTTAAACGATGCGTTTAAAAATAAATACGTAGTTGATTGCCGTCTCTATTTGTATAACGCCTGTGGCTTTCTTTATAACTGGTTTTTATTTTATTAGTATAATGCATTTAATCTACCATATTTTGGTTGGCAATTTGTATATACTTACATCCAGAATCGAGAACGACACTGGGGGTGTTCTTAAAAATGTGTTGCATATTTCAATGACTAAATTTATTAATATTTTGTCTTCCGGACTACATATTTGCAATCTGTAAAAACTTAGTGTTTGACCAGCCTATTTTTTACTAAAGGCATTTTCAAATATTGATCCGATGGGTTGGGTAGATCCTATCAGCTGTTTTTAGATTTACTGGGATTTTTGTTATATCTGAACATCTTATGATATATTTGGCCTGCATTCATCGGCTTCGTGTCAAAACAAAACATAACCCTTTGGCTTTGTTTTGGTCGTGCAGTTTTTTTAAGATTTTTACAATATTTAAGCTGTAAATTCTCAATAAAAAGCAAATTATTGTTTTTCACTTGTACTAAACATGAGTTAAATCATTAAAACCTAAAAAAATTAAACTGCTGATTTTGACACTTCTGTTTAACCCGACTAATTATGGCCCAGAATTTGGGACCCTGGCTTTAACCTGGGTCAGCAGGATCCAACCCGAGTTAAGGATCCGATCAATTTATGAACATGAGTTAACCAACAATCAAAATTTGAAAAGGCCTTATAAAGCTTTACGTACACGGTTTCCGAATTTCGTTGCAATTGTAGGATATCTTGGTTACTATAAGAGATAGAGACTTGCTACTTTTTGATCGAAGACGACATTTTATTTTTTTGATATTCACGTTTATAAAACGTTTAGATCCTCTTTACATTTTAGTTGACTTGTAACTTACAACTAATCAAATATTTATTATTTTTTAGTTATAATTATAAACCCAATATATGTTTTTCTGGATGGAACATTCTATGTTTTTAAATAAATAAACCATGTCGGTCTAAACATTTTCAATAATACAAAAATCTTATTTTTATTTTAAAATGGATACTAAAAATATGATTTTTCTTGTATTAGACCTAAAACTTAAAAATAAAATAAAATTTTATATTTTTTAGATTAAAAAAATGTCTAGCAAACCTTAATATATTTGGTAGGGAGATCAAAATATAACTTCAAAAAATTCTAAGCGTCTTTATTAACACTTGAATAATTTTTTGAGTTTTCTTCGCTATACAGGATGTTAGACAATGTTGTTAAGAAAATTTAGGGGCAGATTCTACTATTTAAAATATTATGTATAAAAAAGTTTATATAAACATATTATGTTGTAAAATGCATTGCTTCCCAGATACAGATACCTTTTTTTAAATCGGTTTTCTATGAATATCTTAAATATTCCTTACTAAACTTTTATACAATTTGGGAGTAGTATTTATAACATAAGGAGCCTAATTAAGCTTTATCTGAATTAATATATTTGACAAAAAATTTAGGGCACTGGTTGTTCTGCAAATTATAAAGGATTTTTTGAAAAAAGATTATTATAAACATGGGTCCTCAATTTTTTTGTTTTTAAGGTACAGCAACTTTTCAAAAACTTTTAAAAAATTAAAACAATTTTTTCAGTAAACTTCGTTAGACTAGATATATTTGTTGTATAATTAAGTATGTGTTCTTGTTTAGGTGCGTAGCTACCGCCGTATCAGCAGTATCAATGCTACATGGCCTCCGGGCTAAGGGGACCCCCAAATGTGTGTGAAGTGGAAAACTCTAAAATTGTCAGTTAAATTGGGAAAGCAGGGACCTTTTTTTGGTCTCTAAAATGTTTCTTGGGGCCCCCTAACTCACTGTGATACGGGACCCCTTCAAAGCACGATACGCCACTGTTCTTGTCATTTAAAAAATGCTAATAAGAAGTTATTACACTTAATGTTTGAAAGCAAAAATGCCCTTTTTTATTTGTAGGGTGCAGAATTATGCAGTTTAGCGGTTTTTTTCCTTGAAAAATAAGTAATCTTCGTGAAAATCTGAAAAAACAAAAACATAGTATTTTTAGGTGTTTCATCTTAAAAATATAAAAGTTGGAAAAAACTCAGTGTTTTTAAAATTTTTCCATAATATTTATTTTAGGTAAATAAAGTAAATTTTATTTTATTTCCAAATACCAAAAAAATTAGCCCAAATAGATTAATTGTATTTTTACTAGCTTAGTCCTAATAATACAAAAACTCTTACAAAAGTCAGAAATATTTGTTAGGGTACCGCACGAGACGCCACTGTTTTAGGTAAATTTAATTAAATTTTATGTTAATCAGCTCGTTAAAACTATAAATAACACTGATGAATTTAATAAAAACGGGAGATAGATATTGTAAATAATAACAAAAACCTATTTGTTTAAGGATGTTAAACCTGCGATATTACAGTTTATTTGTTTATTGTCTTCTTTTATTTTTAAACGGATCAATTTAAAAGTAAAATTTTGGGATATAAAATTGATACTTAAAAACTTTAAAAACTATATTTCAGAGTAAAATTTACAAATGAAAATTTCAAGATTGCGGCTGGGCGTAATCTTGGAAAAAGTTAAACATAAAGGGGGTCTTGTTGCACATTATTTTATAGGCCCTTACTAGTACTTTATAACCCTAGAATATAAAGTCAATACCTTCACCTAATACAAAATGGCGGTACATTAAAATTACCCAAATATCTGATTTGGATGGCCATATCCGAAACTAATAAAGGAAGATGTACCTAATATGGTTTCTTAAAGCTCTTTAAAATATTTTTTATTGATGTTACTGGTGATAATATGCAGGGTATAAAAAAGTATATATTTTCTAATGAAGCACCCTGCATATTTTATAATCATTTAAAAAAAGGTATTTAAAAGTGTTTAAAGAAAATACCACATTTAGTACATCTAACATTATTAGTTTTGGAAATATGGCCATTAAACTCTAGTATATGGGTAACATTTAAAGTACCGCCATTTTGTATGGAATAAAGTTATTGACTTTATATTCTAGGGTTATAAATTACTTATTAGGAGCTTTAAAATATTGTCACAAGTCCACCATTTCCATTTGATTTTTTTCCCAAGATAGCGCCCAGCCGCCATCTTGAAATTTTCTTCTGTAAATTTTACTCTCATACTATTTATGCATCCATTTTATATTCCAGAGTTTTACTTTTTTAAATTGATCCGTTTAACAAATTAAAAGGGGGAGGTGACACATTCAAGAAATGCACTAAATAAACACATGGTTTAATTTTTTTACATTTTCGAATGAGAATCTGGCCTTGAATTTTATTATCAACGTTCTGTAACCCTCTGTATATTTTGGATATTATGTTTTAATAGTTTTTTTTTAATATAAAAATATATAAGATTGTTAGGGTTAAAAAACATATTTAAAAGCGTTTTAGAGAATCTATGCTAGTTTATATTTTGTTTAAAATATATCTATTTACACATTCGCTTTATATTAATCTAAAATTCTTTATTTAATTTTAAAGACACCGTAAGAGTGTAAATGTATATCTTACCCGAAAAAGATATAAAAACAGCTGAGTGCTTTTCCATATTCTCCCTAAAAAGTCCTAAATCGTTAACTTCGTTTCTGCACCCTATATCACTTGAATGCGAACATTACGCCTAAAATACTAAAAGCTCTTTTATCTCCTGTTAGTTGGTAGGTAATTTATAAATTTTTTTTTATTCTACTTTTATTCTACGTCATTTAAATTTTATACGATTTTGAGTGTTTGACCCACCTATTTATTATTTATAAATTTACTAATAAAATATTGGTTCGACATCACAACAACAAAGTAGCCAGAGAGGTCCTGGATGGAGTTTTTGATGATATAAAAAAATAATAATACAGTTTTTTCTTATCCTGTACGGGTATTATACCGGATTAGCTAAATAACATAACACATAGGTAATGTGAGGAAAAGAGACAGTCTAGGGTTTGGCGGGCGGACTTTTTTGCCCTCAAAATATTAGATTAGGACCTCTTCTTGGACCTCTTTTTGATCTTCAATTTTCTTCTTGCTTCTCGACATTTGCAATTCTTTGCACCCCCTGGATGTCATCCTTCCGGCGCCCAAGGCCTCTGCTGACCTAGCTACGCCCCTTGTCCACGGATAGACTTAACTAGAGCCGTACGTAAATTTTTTGACTTTTAAAATTTCGACTAAAAAAATATTAAAAAAAAAATGTTGCTTCATTTTAAATGCTTAAAGCTGTTATTAAAAACGCCATATAATATACAGGGTAGTTTCAAATGGCGAAAAAGTTAGAAAAATTAAAAAATTGGAAAAATATACATTTACAACTCCCTTATACAATGTGCCTACAAAGTTGGCATCATATTGAAAACCTTATAATTACTAATTTAACGAAAAAAGTTGTTATTTATTAAAAGTTCTTTCTAGCCCAAAACCTAAAAGCCTAGCATTAGATAATAAATTGTATTATTCATCTACAAAGTTTGGTCAAAAATTTACGTAATTTTTGGTCATGAATCAAGTACCTGTATTGTTGATTATATTAAAAATTGTTTTAAACAATAGTTTTTTAGAATTAAAAGTTAGTTTTAAATATACAATTTTGATTATTTACAAGAAAAACTTTTTAATAGTGTTTTTTTCTGCGATAATGAAGAAAATTTATACTTACACATTAAAAGATTGTTCTCTGTACAGGGTGTCCCATTTTGGTTAAAATAGCGAGGTATTATTAAAGATAGAACTTTGCGGTGTTCGTAAACCTGATCAACTTTTTGTAAAACAAAAAAAATCACAAACAAGGTCGTCATAGCACTCTTAGCTTCTGAGCTACAGGGGATTTTAAAAATTTTGCATTTTTAGGTACCCCTTGTATCTCAGTTGGCTGATAACGTATCAAAAGGTAAAAATAGTCAGCATATTTCCAAATATTCTTGTTTTGAAAATATTGACCAATGGTGGGTTAGGTTTTAATAGTGCATTTTTAAAATTTAAAAATAAAACACTCTGTATTTAATATTTTTTCTCTTAAAGCATTTAATTTTAAACAAAAACTCTTATAATGATTTTTATCGTAAAGTGAAAAATTATGCTGATATATGATTTTAAAATATTGCTAATGACTTATTTAAATAAAAGCCGTATTAAATTAATAAAAGCGTGTTAAAAAGGTAAAAACCGTAAACCTTGACAAGTTATTTAGGTATTAATTTATTTGTACAATTAAGAAAACAAATAGCTAAAGCTATTCCAAAAATATCCTAGTCGGTGACACCAATCCATATAACTAGAAGGCTTTGGAAAACAATGAAAACTGCTTCTATTAATAAATCGAATATAAGTGAATTTGTCAAAAAAAAATTAAAAACCTTGTTCTGGAATGATTTTTAGTGTGTAGAAAATCATATATAAGAGCAAAAGAATATATATGCAGAATTGTATCCAGAACGTGTTCTTCCATATGAGGAATATTTTCCGGGACTGTATCCAAAATGTAAATGATTTTTCTAAAACAAGGACAAAAAAAAGAATTTATAGTAAGCGAAGCAACGAAAATTGCTGTCATTGGATATTTTGAAGCCCATCGTGAGAGTTCTATACAAGATATAATCAATGACTCTAATTTAACTTATGGTACTCTAAACAGAATTTAAAAAAAACACAAATAAATTCCTTACAAATATCGCCCAGTTCAAATGCCAGGGGATCCAGAAAGACGACTTGTTTTATGTAATTGGTATCTTAACTTTTGTCGCCAAAATGTAAATAATTTTCGCTACATTTTATGAACAGATGAATCTAATTTTTCAAATTCTAATATGTATAAAAAAACACCATTAGTGGTCAACGAAAATCTTCTATTAGTAAATCCAAGACGTCCACAAGTCCGTTTTAGTTTTAACGTTTGGTGCGGGTTAATTGGATCAAGAATTGTTTGCCCGTTCTTTTATGATGGCAACCTAACTGGTGAAAGATATGTTGAATTTATGATCAGAATTTTAAATAATTTTTTAGACGAATTGAACTTAATCACTAGGCATAATTTACATTTTTAACAGGAGGGTGCACCTGCCCACAACCACAGAGACACTTATCAACTTTTAAGTAATATTTTTCATAATCAGTGGATAGGAACAAACGGTCCTATTCAATGGCCTCCCTGGTCACCAGACCTAACTCCACTTGAGTTCTTCTTACGTAAAAAATTAACTTTATAGGCAAAGATATGATAATGTCAACGCTCTGAAGAATGCAGTTAGGGAAGAGATAAATCAGATTGATGGCAGGACGATCCTAAAAACAGTTCGTGATGTTGAAAAACGTGCCCAAAAATGCATTGAAGAAAGGTGTGGTGTTTTTGAACATCTTCTTAGAAGAAACAACTAATTTTATATTAATACTTACAAGGACCTTTGTAAATAAAGTTTTGAATATAATTTAGAGTTTTTGTTTTCCAAAGCCTTCTAGTTATTTGGATTGATGTCACCGACTAAGATATTTTTTGAATAGCTTTAGCTATTTCTTTTCTTAATTGTACAAATAAATTAAAAAATAAATGAATTCTGTAGGTTTACGGTTTTTACATTTTTAATTTAATACGGCTTTTATTTAAATAGGTATTGTTAATAATTTAAAACCGTATATCAGCATAATTTTTGACTTTATGAAAAAAGTATTATGAACGTTTTTTAGAATTTAATGCTTTAAGAGAAAATAATAATATACAGAGTGTTTTATTTTTAAATTTTAAAAATACAATTTTATTATTAAAACCTGATGATGGCCATATTTCCGAAACTATGAAAAATTGGATATATCACATGTTGACTTTTTTAAAGGATTTTGAAAGATCTTTCTAATAGTGATAAAATATATAGGGTGTTTCGTTTAACAAATGGTTATTTTGCCGTATAACTCAAAAATCCGATTATCAATTGTTTTTGCAAATCTTAAAGAGAGTAAAAAATGCTACTAGTTTGCTAATTTAAACTATTTCGTATTTTGAATAATAACGAAGTTACCAATGGCCGACACTTAATTTGAATGACCCTGTATATATATACAGGGTAGCCCACAATATTCGACACGGTCTGTGGCTGAATAATTATAGGGATTTAAAAAAAGTGAATGAGAAAACGTATGGGGGTCGAATAAGACCACAGTATAAAATTAGTTTAGCCTATACAGGGTGTCTCAAAAAAGTGTGACGTATCAAAGTTATATTTTATTAAAGGACACCCTATATCTTATCGTTTTAGATTTAATATAAAAACAACTTAAGTTTGTTTATAGTACTAAATGTCTTAATTTATTCGTTTTTGTAATATTTTTGAAAAATGCAGAGGTGCAATTAAATTAATATTACTTTAACACTATTAACACTTTGAACTTTAAAATTTGTTACAAAATTTAAAAAAGTCTGCCGTATCATACGTAGGTCATGTCAAGATCAAATTTTGTACAGGGTGTTCAAAAAATAAATTCACTTTTTCAGGAGATCAAATAGCAAAAACTCTCTTATTTTAAATGGAACACCCTGTATTTCTTTACACTATACGATGGAAAATATAATACCCTTTTAAATGCTACCTTTCTTGTAAAGTTTTTTTAAAAATTGTAACAATATGTGTAAATGTTTTTAAAGCCAAAAATTTTAAATAAATTTGTTTCAACCCACGCGACAACACTGTATATCAACAAATGGTCAGCGTATAATTAATAATTACTGGGCTGACGTTCTATCATAATTTTACATGTGGTTTGAGAGCATTGAAACTACATCATATTTGTAATTGTATGATCAAATAATAGATTTTACATTAAAGGCAAAATTTCTGTTCGTATTATAACCGGCATTTCGAAATTCTATGAAGGAAATATCAACTGCATATGTTTGCACTAAAAGTTGAGTTTTCTGTTGGAAAAGCGATATGGTTTCAAAGTCAGGTGGTTACGTACACTGGCGTATGCTTCGGGATCAGGGAGGTCTCAAGCACCCCACTTTTTAAAACAAATTAAACGATTTTAGAAAATAATTTATTTCTTCCAATTTTATTTTATTATATTGAACTAAAATAAATAATTAAAACTAACTTATTTAAGTCAATATACGATACTCGGCTGTTTGTTTAGCACCAAAACCATGTAAAAATCCTATAAGTGTCAATTATATCGCAAATAGGCGTAAATTGTGACATAATTATAGCATAATGCTAAGTAGTAAAATTAAGTTGCTAAAGTGAATCTTTACTTTCTTTAATTAAACAAATATGCTCTACCGGTATGGAAACCAAACCACCGTCCTTAGGCAATAGTGTGCGTTTAATCCCCTCTACCAATCTACTATGTACTCTCCTGCAATTTACCGCTGCAACGAGCGCGCTGATTTTAGCAGAACGAGATCAGGGGCTGCGGACTGCCCCGGCCTACCGCTTCCACCTTTCGTCCGACGACGCCACGAACAACACACACCCTATACCACGAATATTTACTATGCTTTTAATTTCCAATGGTCGACGAGTTGTTTTCCACATCTGTACTGTATATCTTGTAGACTATTTTACTAGAGCGTTTTTTACTGTAATATAGCATAGCTACCTCCGGTTTTCTAGTGAAAAACTCTTACCTGCTCCTATCTGGATAAAACCAACGACAAAAAGCATTGTAAAAACTATTGCTATTATATATGCAATGTAGAGGTTAATTTTTTTCGTAAAATAGTCTTCTCAAATACCATTCAAGAAAAAAAATAGGCAAAATATTTCTATTGTATTAGTTAAGTTGATTCTTGGTAATTTCGTTTATGAATTTTTTTCAAAATTTTGTATGAACTACCTTACTTACGCCCCACATTTAAATTCTTTGCAAGAAATTATATACAGTGGTTAGAAAATAACACATTGTATTTGGTTCTTTTGAGTCCAAATTATTTGCTTAGTTTAAAAAGAACACCCTGTATTCGGATCCATTTTTAAATTTTATAAATAAACATATGATAATTTTTTAGAAATCCCTAAACCAAAAATGTATTGTTTTTAAATATTTAAAATTAAAAACTCTAACCTTTAACCTTTTTAATTTTAAATATCTTAAAATCTAACCTTTTTCCAAAATGTAAATAAGTCATGGTTATTTTAAAAATAACACATATATTGATCTCTGAAAAATTTATTGCGGGACAAAATAAAATATTAATTTCTAATAAAAATCTGCTTCTTGCAATGCTGATTATTATTGTTTACAAATAAAGGTTTTTTTTTATTAAACCGACTTTAAAACAATAATAAAATTTACTTAAAAGTATAAAATAATAAAATAAAAGAAGTGGGGTAATATCATTTTATGGTATTAAAGTATAAAAAGCTTCTGTTTATTTAGTTATTAACATTAAGTAGTAGCACATACTGCATGAGCAATAGGTTTTGGTATATCGGCTAGTATTTTAATAATATAACAAGCACTATTAGTCATAAATGTTTACATACTGGAATTTACTTAGATTGTCTCTTCTCCTTATACAGGTTGAGCTATCTGATATGGTACATTGGCGAGTAAAGTATCGACAAAGTGGGACTGATGCCCCGCCTCTCACTGCACGTCACAGAATTTGTTTTGATATCTGCGCATTTCTCACGACTTCTTATTACACTGGTAAACTGGGATAGTGCCCAAGAAGTCGTTGGACAATATTTTTGCATACCCTGATGAACCAAAAGCGCGTAATATTATTTGAATTTAGGGCTAACCTTGATTAGTTCTCCATGGCAACACGAAAGAAAATAAAATAAAAATAAACTTGTATTATTCACTATCAAAGCAGTGGGCGTGATTTATCAGCAATATCGGTTGAAATGATGAAAGTGGGAGATGCGTGTGTCCCCTTGCGTTTCAGGTAACTTCGTTCTCTATTTAACCTTCATTGACTAGTATTTAGACCGTCTTCTTTTCACGCATTGCCGATGAACGAAACCTTTCAGCTCATGCTGTATTGCCAATGTGTTATATTATTTAGCTCAACCGGTATTTATTTTTACCCGACTTCTTTTTGTTTTCTTTTTTATTATTTTGCACTTTTTTTTTGTTATTGTTTTGAAGTCTGTTGAATTAAAAAAACCTGTTTATTTTTCGTTTTCTAGTTTATTATTATTACCATTAAATCAGTAAACATATGTACAGGGTTTTCCATTTAGAAGGAAAAATGGCATATTTTTTTACTTTTCCCATATTTTAAAAAGAAATTCAAGATAGCCAATCGATGTATTTTAGCTCGGAGAATTTAAAAATCGAATTAAAAAACAATTGCATGAAAAACAAAAGACTTACGCCATAAATGTTGTATTTTTTAAATGGGACACCATAGTTTTTATTACATATTCGAATTCTATGGTCAATTCTAAGTATTTTTATTAAGGGTACTACATGTTTATCTTTAACTATTTTTGGCTTATTTAATTAAATATTTCAATATGAAATACAGGTATTGCAGGTGATTACCTGATACTTCAAAATCATTTTTTATTTCTTTGAAAATTATCAATATTTCTTTTTTCAGCTTTACTATCATTTTCTCCATACTTGTAATATAGCATTACTATCTGTAGTTTTTCATCTAACAAATAATTTATTTAAAAGAACTAGTATTAAAATCCACCAATAGGTAAAATTTTTAATGAGTTTGAAGTATTAGGTACCTGTAGTACTGATATATTTAATTAAATAATATTAGCCGAAAATACGACTCTTTAAACGTCGATAACTGAAAAACAGTTAGAGACAGACATATAGTACCTTTAATAAAAAATACTTAGAATTGAGCAAAGAATTAAAAAATATAATTATAAATATGGTGTTCCATTTAAAAAATGCAACATTGATGGCGAAATTCTTTTGTTTTTTATGCAGTTGTTCTTTTAGTACAATTTTCAAATTCCCCGAGCTAAAGTATATCGATTGGCTATCTTGAATTTATTAAAAAATATGGGGAAAGCCAAAAATATGCCATTTTTCCTCTTAAATGGAATAACTTGGACACTTAAAAACACAGGCATGTGTAATTTAATTAGTTTGAAGCGAAGTCATAACTAACCAGAACTAATCATGACCCCCCATTGCATTATCGTCTGTAGCGCCTTTAACCAATCAAATTACACGTGCTTGTAATTTTTACTGTAGTCTAAAAAACACTACTAGTATCTCGTTTAGCTCGGTGAAAAGGTTAATTTTTTCCCAAGGTTGTCGACTTTAAATGCGCCCCTTTATTATTGAGCATATTCCTTACTTAGAAGCAGCTTTGCCGCACGAACACCCTACGATAGAGAAAAAAATAGGTCTAGTACCTTTCTCCTTCGCTACTCTTACAAGGTGGGTGTTCTCTCGTGCGACTCTTACTTGATTTTTATGAGACTAGCGCGGAAGTATTCTTTTTAAATGAAAAAATAATTTTTAAATCAGTCTACAAATGACGGAGTAATCGCGTAACATACACAAAAACAAACACACAGGCAAATTGGGAACCTCCTCGTTTTAAAAGTCGAAATTTTAGAAATGTAAAAAAAATTATTTTAGAAATGTAAAAAAATATACTAAGTTGTCTATTTATGAAAGACTCCTTAAATCAGAAAATTAAATGCTTCGTTTCCAAGATAAAGGGTGTTAAATATAACAAAATCTGGTACACTTTTTTGACCATACATTACATTTTTTGCTGTAAAAGTTAAAAAAAATACGAGTGGCTTTTGAGTAATACTTCTATTGAATTTTTTAAAAAGAAAATGTTACGGCAGTGCTTTTTCTTTGAATCAATATTATTTTTAAGGTAATTATTTACTTTGGATTTAATTTGGTCTCTTGGTATTTTTCGTACGACCAACAGTTTTTGTTTAAAAATTAAAAGCCATTTTGATCCGTTGCAAAATCGCTTAAATCTGACATGGTGTTTTGTATGTAAAATTCGTTTTTGACTTTTAAGAAAAATTATAACTAATAATTTTTGTTTTTTTTTAATTAGATTTAAATTGTGAAAATGTAAGTTTTTAACCTGTTTTTAAATACAAATTATACAAAAATGCATTTTACATACAAAACACCATATCAGATTTTAGCAACTTTGCCGTGCATCAAAATGGCTTTTATTACAAAAACCCATCGTCAAACGACTTTCAGAATCTCCTAAACATAAAGCTAAAATTTTATAATTTTAAAACCTAAATAATAGTTATTTTTTTAAATTTTTAATTTTATTTAATTTTATATTAACAACGGTGGCAGACTTGTCACCGAAACGTCGACTTTTAGTGTTTTAGTTACTTATTTTAAATTTTTTTGGACTTTTTGGTTTTTTATTCTGAATTGGCGTGTACCCAATCCATCTATTAAAAACCCATCGTCGTTAACTTTATAGTAAATGATTATTTAAAAAATAAATTATTATTTCAAAAATAATATACAAATCTTGTTCGAACGCCACTGGAATTTTTTTACTTTTACAGCACAAAATGTAATGTAATGGTCAAAAAAGTGTACCAAATTTTGTGATAATATCTAGAGTGGTTGGAAAGATATGACAAAAAAGTCATTTTTTCTTATATCTTTAACACCCTATATCTTGGAAAAACATTTTCGGACATTATTGTATCTGATTTTCTTTATTTTCTTGCATTTTATGCTGTATTAAAAGAAAAATATTAACTTAATAGTCTTGTATATCTTAAAAACGTTACATTTTTGGTATAGGGATCGCAAAAGAAACTTAATTTATTATTAACTTCCTAATCCGAATATGCAGGTGTTTCCGTTTAAAATTAGCGAGTAATTTGCCCTTTAAGAAAGCTAATATTAAATATAAGTTTGTTATTACTCTGTATATTTTCTAGTAAAAAATTCAAATTGGGTTGACGGCACAGTTTATATTTAGGATATGTAACATAAAACACAAAGTTAACCGTTAGTTAGGTAGGCAGTGGCGGCGCCAGGGGTGGGCGCGGTGTGGCGAGCTCCCAACCTAAATTGTCCTTGCCCAACCGTTCGCCCAACCGGCTTACGAACCAAAAAGCAAAGAATCGCGACGGGACCCAAGAAAAAAACATCCCAAATAATCCAAATCACGGAATTCTCGAATAAATGATCTATGGTCGCAATATTAATAATTAATGTTATGGGGAGCTATGTCCTTAGAAAGCGAGAATTAGAATTTTAGTCTAAAATTTAAATAAAAATAAAATATCCTATCTAAAATAAAAAAAAATGAAAAAATTCCCGTCAGCTTATTAAAAAAAAAAAAAAATACAAAATAAATGTCATTTATTAAACAGAATAGGGTACCTATATCACTAAGAGTGGAATTAAAATAGGTCATTTTTGGGTTTTCACAGCCTAATAAGCAAACAATTTTTCCGAAATTGGTTTGTTTCATCACATAAATGCAAAAAATAAAATATTTGGATTTTTCTCTGGTCGATATATTTGTGTAGCTTAACTCTTAAAAAATGAATTGTACACATAAGGTTTTGATTAGGCTTCACCCCCATTATTAACCCCTTTAACTTTGGTTTCTACCATTTATAAGTCAAATCATTAATATAACTTATAAAGTGACCGAGGTGTGCACATTTTTGTGAGATTAAATGCGATAAAGTAGCCACAGTTTAAAATATTCTTTTTTTATACATAACCTACGACGTTTCTGTTTAATTAAAATATTGAACTCAGTACCTCACCTAACAGGTGATTTTTGGGGAGGCTTAAGCTCTAGTTTCTACCATCGATTCTTGAGGCTAAAATATGACTATCTATTTACACTTACATACAGGGCCGTACATACAAAAAAGGGGGCTCCAGGTGAGTAAACAAAGCGGCTTTGGCGCCACCTTCAGCAAACAACCCATCTTAAAGAGGTCTTTTTGGGCTCCTGGGGAAGCCGCCCTATGTACGGCTCTGCTTACACACCTTAGTCTAAATCTTAATTAATTTGGTTTTAGTCTTTTTTCCTCATAATTTTGTTAATAATAGGTGTATTGGTAAAAAAATTTAATGGGCTTTTAACTTTTGTTGTAAAATCTAGAGGGCCCCATCTGCGGTATTTAACACAAATTTAATACGAAATAGGTTTTTAAGCCATTCTGTGTTTACCTTTTACATAAAATTCTAATTTTTTATTCTTTACCTAAAAAGGTTTACGTAGAACAAATTGATTGGAGCAGCCGTTTTCAGATATCTAGATTTAAAAAAATACTTATTGTATGGCCAAGTCTAAACTATACAACTGTGGTTTCAGAATAAGATGCTAATGTTTAAAAGTGTGAATTCTAAGGTGATTTTTAAAAATAAAAGTTTAAATATGTTTTTAATGGGTTAGCTTTTAGGATACAGGGTGGTAAATAAAAAAACACCTTTTTTACCATTCTGTATCTCAAAAGATCAGATATTTATGACGTAGGTTTGTTAGAACTTCTTTTAATATCACATAATGCTTCACAGTCCTAAATATCAGCATCTTCTTCTTAAACACCCTGTATAGCCTAGACTTTCATACAGAAAGTGAATTTTTAAATCCAAATATTCCAAAAACAGCTACTTTAAGTCAACTTTTACCATGTAAACCGTTTTTAGGTTAAATATGTTAAAATAATAAAAAAACTTTATGTTTAACTAAAAACAGGGTTTCACAAAACAGTTTTTTGTTTTGAATGCCTTTAAGATATCGCAGGTGGCGCCTTCTGAACTTCACAATAAAAGTAATAAAATATTTTAGTTTTACACTCCCCAAAACTTCTCTAGCCGAGTATTGTGGCAATAAACTTATTATTAACCAAATTATTTAATATAAAGAACTAAAACCATATTAAACTTTTGACAACCTGTATCTTCAAAATCATTCACTCTTTTAGACAAAGGTAAGTTGGGTGAGTTCTAAAACGTGCGAAAAATTGCTAAATTTTTAGCTTTTTTCCGCACTTTTTAAAAGACTATATGTTGAAAAGACTAATATAAATTCCTATTTATTTTGGGGACTAATCGGCCGTCTTACGGAGGCCAAGAGCTCTTCCCCCTCTCTCCAGGACCCTGAACTGCGACCCTAATTGCACTTGCAAATACAGCTGACCACCCTCCAAATCTTTTCGCCGGGTATTGCCCAACCTAAAAAAAAAAGCTGGCGCCGCCACTGCAGGTAGGTTATATAAATATCTTAAAACCTTACATTTAGGGTAAAGGGGTCGCTAATTATTTTTATTTGTAAAATTCAAAAATGGGCTAATATATAGGGTGTTTCAATCTAAAAAAAACAAGTTTTATATGGTTCTTTTTCTTTTGGAGCACCCTGTATAAATATCCATATTTTTTGCTCCCAAAGTACCCGCCTATAGGTACAAAATCATATTTAAAACATAATACTGTTTTTGTGCTAGAAAACGGGGCGTTTGTGGTGCGCCACCCTGTGTAGTATTTTAGTTGGTATTGTAGCTACCGAATCTTATTAAAAAAAAAAACTTTTTCGTAATATGTAATAAAATAAGAGGAAATTTGATTTTGACAACAAAAACAATTTAACTTTTAATTTAACTAGGTAAAGGAAAGACATTTTATCTCCAACAAAATAGCGTGGGTCGTTGCACTGACCGAGTTTATCTTTTTGTTCGACAAGCTGACGGGTTGTTGTAGAGGTATAACGAAATATTAGAAAAGTGATTTATTAAACTAAACAGGCAATTTGGGTAAGCATTTATATTATAAATAAGAAGTGTTTATTTAGAAAGGGGCATGTCAACATTTTATTAAATATCAATTTGTCACTTCTATCGATTTACATCTTTAATACCCAGTTTTACAATTGCCAGTTCAGTTATGGTTCAGTAAAACTAAAGTGATGAAACTTATCCATTTAAAATAAATTGCTTTTGGGACATCATAGTGACTGGTGGGACATTTGACTCTGGAATTTCACTAATTATACGCAATAATAATGTGTCTGAAACTTATACCATAATAAAATGTATCTTACAATATAAAATAATAGCTAATTAACCACATATCTTCTTGAAATTATCACTTGATCGAGTGTGACTGGTGGGACATGAAAAATCCTTTTCTCTTATCAAGGCATACTTAAAGTCAAATTTCAGTTCGGCTACTGAACTCTTAAGAAATATTTTCTTCTCAATATAAAATTTATTCTCTACAGGGTGTTTCATACCTTATCCGACAAACTTAAAAGGCTAATTCTACAACCAAAAAAATTCCCATAAAATATGTTCTAAACGTCCTAGTTTTTGAACTACAGGGTGTTAAAATTTAAAAAAAATGTGTATTTTTATATTAACTTTCATACCAATTTAGATATTTAAAAGAAAATTGGGGGACGCCTCCTATGCACCAAAAGCCATTTTTACCAGTGTCGTTCATGAGGGGTTTAAGGTAAATATTTTTTAAGAGAAAAATGGTACGCTACTGCAAATTTGTCTCTTGAGTTTTTTCATTTTATGCATAGTTTTCGCGTAAATAAATAAAAATCATTTTTCGGCATGGTTAAATTCCTATCTAATTAAAAAATAAATATCAAAGGTAATTTTTCACTGAGAAATGGTTTTTATTTATTTACGCGAAAACCGTGCATTAAATGAAACAAAGTCAAGAGGTAAAAGTTGTGCCAAACTTAATGGGAATTTAAAAACATATTTTTATTTAAAAAAAATTCAGCGGAGTACCATTTTTTTTTATATTTACCTTAAACCCCTTATGAACGACACTGTTAAAAATATATTTTTTTTGTATTCCACAAAATGTCTTTTGGTGCATAGGAGGCGTTTCCCAGATTTTGTTTTTGTTTTATCTAAATTGGTATAGAAGTTATCATTAAAAAAAACACAGTTTTTAATTTTTAACACTCTGTAGTTTAAAAACTAAGACGTTTAAGATACATTTCATATAAAGTTTTTTTCATATTTTTATTGTAGAAAGGGCTAATTCTACAATAAAAATATGAAAAAACTTTGAAGTTTGTCGGATAAGTTGTGAAAGAGCCTAAATAACTAACTAGTTTTTTCATGGCCAATTATTGTTTTAAAAAAATAAGCGATGACAATAAACCTATTTCTTTCGCCCTCCATTTATGTTCCTGAGTAAATTTTTAGTTAACTGTAGACATTAGCTTTAGGACAAAAAATCGCCCAAAATTAAGATCGATGTGTGTAGGCGTTAAAAAAAACAAACCACTGACTTTAAAATATTTTTTTTCCAAATCAGGAGCTCTTAGTGAATATTTTAATTGTTTTTAAAGAGCAGAAGTTGCGATTACAAAAGTTGGTAGGTCTTTGGACCTTTTTGGAAATGCCAATTTAAAGTGACAAGTGACCCACCCACCTGAGATGCTAGATTTTTCAGATATTAGTATTAGTGCACTTGAAATTTGTTAAAATCGCCTTTTTAATTTTAGTTTTGAAGCACAAATTACTCATTTCAATAATTAAAGACCAACATTAAACTAAAAGTTCACTTCGAAAAATCTTCAGTGTGTCCACGGATGGAATTAACTGCACCTGTAACTTTTTGATATTTGAGATTTTAAAAAGAATTATTTCTTATTAAAACTTAAGCTTTGTCTGAAATAGCAAAAGTTTTTATAAAAGTCGCCATAAGGTATACAGAGTGTTTCAAAAGTATGAAAATATTATGAAAGTGCCAATATCTCGGAAACAATCGAGTTATCACTAAGGTCATTTTATGTTTTTTTTTTTGGTCGCTTATGCGTTGTTTTCCCAGCCCTTTTAATATTATCGTTGATTTTCTGGACACCCTTTATATGAAAGCGACGCTTTAACCCAGCCTGTCAATGTCAAATGTTTCTGGTGTCGGACTGGGCGAGCGGTTACTTTTTTGTCGGACATACATGAGTCATGTTTTTTGGTACATGCAGCCGGGTGCATCGAATTATAGAACGTTGTAACGTTAAAAACTTATACCCTTTTTTAAAATGACGTTCAGTAAAAGTCTTTAGGATTCAAAGTATTCGATAAACAATTCTTGAAAATTTGCCACTTACACCATTTTTGGGCAATTTTGCCTATTTCTTTTTCGCAAACATTGTTCTATAATTTTTTTAAGCAGTTTTAGGTATAGGCAATGGTATACATAATTTTAAAAAACAATTACCTTTAAAATGGTCTATTATAAAAGGTTCTACGAATAATAATAAGTAAGATGTAGTTCTTCAAATTTTTCTACTTTCAGCGATTTTTTTAACTTTTACCTTTATCTTTTTTATTTCTCGTTATAACTTTTTTCCTTGTGCGTCTAGGTATATGTAATACTTATTTTTATTTTCGAAAAGTATCTTACAACTCAAAGAATGACCGTACCGACATTTTTGTGTAATTAAAAAAATACTTTGGATGTTTTTAGAGATCTTGAAAATATTTTTGAAATAACCCTTTGGAGTGTCTTTCACGTCAAAGAGAATGAATCCAGTATCGCTTTTTATTTATTTTTGAGTACGAGACACTACAGTACACTAGTTGCTCACTTGGCTGACATCAACTGGATTTTATTATAATAGTTTGGCAACACACAACAACCTGTATATAAAATACCTATATCTGTTTTTTTTACCAAATAATATAATTAGTAAGAATAACAAAAACATTTTTATTATTAATATTTTTTAAAATTTACAACTCAGCATCCTTTAATATTATTATTTTTCAGATTAAGATGTCAAGCTCCATACAATACATTAGCTGTCCAAACAGAGGTATTTGTCCTTCTCCAACTTCCACTCCAGAAGAACTAGGCCGAAGAGCAATAATTCAAAGAAATGACCTTCTTCTTCATGAAGCAGTCATAAAAAATGATACAGAGGGCGTAAGAAAAATTTTAAAGGAACCCGTTGATGTTAACTCTAGAAATAATGTAAGTACATTTGTTATAACATAATGACTATATTTCGACCAAAATCTACCCTAATAAGTTTTAAAGTAAAAAAAAAGAATCATTCCACACCAAGCATCTAACAACTTTAAAAAACAATTCTTTCTTTTGTAAATTCCGTCCGTGAGGCCCCTTTCATGACGAAAAATTATTGAGAAAAAAAAGATCCTCACCTTTCTTGCGAGGCCCTTTAGGCGTAGGCGAAGTTATCCGCGAGGCGCCCCTTTTAACCTGTGGAAAAAATTGAGCAAAAAAAAGGTTTTCCCCCTTTACACTTTTGCGGGGCCCGTGATTTACAATTTCGGACCTCCAAGACCGTTCTCATCTTTCATTTTGGTATTTTTCCTATATCACATTCCATACTTACATCTTGCCGCGAGGCACTCCCAGGCGCGAGGACGTAGACGACCGCCTACGGCTTGCTACGCTACTGTTAATATACTACCTGCAATTCTATACTTTAATGCGATAAATTTTAATGATGCCAGGGGCGGTCATATCGACTTTCTGAGGGGGGCATAGGCCGAGAAAAAGTGTGTGAGGTGCCAAAAAACAAAAATCTTGGCGCCACTAGAAAGAAACAAAATTTTCAATTTGAAAAAAACAGTCCTCTTACCAATTTTTCTTGTTGTTCTTTCATTTTTTAATTTATAAATTTACAAAAAAACTCCCACGTATTTCAAAAGCAGAAAAAAGAAGGTCCTTACTTCTCACTTTTCAATTCCATGATCACCCTCACCCCTCGGACCAGCCCCCAGAGGGGGGCCATATCATCATTAAATGCCCAAAATGCCCATATTTGCCATTACATATGTATGAAATACAAAGGATGTGGCATTAAAGGGGGGCATGGCCCCATGGCCCCCTATGACCGCCCCTGAATGATGCGTGGACATACAAATCTATGATTTTTGGATATCATGTTTTGGTCAATTTAGTATTATTTTTGGTAAAAATGGGACCCATGCTAAATAAAAAAACGAAATTTAGGTTTTCTACACAGATCGCTGCACTGTGCACCGGGCCTTTTATATTGTTATATGAAAACAAGTCGATTTTAAATTTTGGGATAATAAATTGTCTTAATAAAAGCCGATATTATATAAAGTATTCACTATACAGGGTCATTTTAAGTTGATACTTTGCTTCCAACACTGTATAGAATGCAAAAAATTAAAAGATTTTTTTTAAAGATAAAATAATCGGAAAATTGTCATTTTCGAGATACAGGGTATTAAAGTTTTATGAAAACATGTACTTTTATCATAACTTTTCTATTACTTCAGATATTTCCACAAAATTTGGTTCACTTTTTTAACCATTATATACATTTTTGCTGTAAAGTTTAAATAAAAATACACACGAATTCGAACAAGACTTTTATTACATTTTTATCAAGAAAAACATATTACGCCACTGCTTTTTTCCCAAATCAATATTAGTTTTTAAATACTCATTTACTTTGGACTTAATATTGTTTCTTGATATTTTTTGCACGACGAACTGTTTTCGTTTAAAGAAATGAAAACCATATGCATGGTAAAATCGCTAACATTTGTACTAGCTATGGTTATTTCCAAAAAAAAAAATGAAAATATTAATCTCTAAAAACTGACGGCATACCATTTCAAAGTGTTATTTAATAATGAAAATTTGCTACACATACAAGATTACAGACTAAGGTACATCGTTATACTGGATCCGATTCAACCGATCGGATAAAACCTAATCCGACAAAAAATTGCGATATATACGTTTTAGATTTAGTAACGGATTGGATTGAACGCCATAAGTCAATAGTGTTTTTAAGCGCTTTGAATTGAGTTCAGTCCCGATCGGAGGTTATATTTGTACTTATTCACGGTTTTGGAAAAGGTTTTAAAAATGACAGTTAAGTAAAACAGCTGATAAGTGTAGAAACGAAATAGTGGAAAATAAAATAAGCCTTAATATTTGTTAAAATATTGTGATAGTGTTTTTTTAGTGGTTTGCGGTATATCTTTTGTCTTATTTTCTGAAATTAATTAAAAAATACCACAAAAGTAAGCTTGAAAGTTTATTTTTATTTCTTTACTCTCTTTGTTGTTGTATATACTTTTCTTTGTCAAATTTAAAAGAATTTAGAACCGGATTATCTGCATGCGATAAATTCTACGACGAAGGGCACAGTATTTTAGGTTCAATGCAATCGAATTCGATTTTTACGATGTACCCTTAATCACAGAAAAAAAAATCGGCAACAAAGCAATACACTATATACAAAATAATAATTGTAGTAGGGCTTGATTACTTTTTTAAACATTTTCGATAGTATTGCAAAAAAACTATAGCTTGTATGTAGCAAATTTTTATTGTTAAATAATAATTTTGATTGCCATGCAGTCAATTTTTAGAAGTCAATAATTCCATTATTTTGGAAATAACCATAGTTTATGTTACATTTTTTGAAGTAGTCCATACTTGCAATAAAGTGTTATGTCAAAATTTCGAAATAAAAATTAAATTTTTCGAAAACTGTTTCGTAATTTTTATGTTACATGTGTTTGAAGGCGAAAGATCGAATTTTAAGACTGTTAAGAAAATATACATTTTATCCACGGAAGGGGTTTTCTTGAATGACTTTGTTAATGTTACAGGGGTATCAAATGGTTGCATGAAACCAATTTTAAAGATTTTCCAAATTTCTACACAACATAATTTTAGGCTGTAAACAAATGTGTTTTTCGCCAAATTATGTATTAAGTTCCATTAAATTTTGTATCATTATTTTTATGTTCAATTAAATTTTGTATCATTATTTTTATTAATTACAAACCTTATTACAAATAAATTTTTCTTCTGGCATTTTGCTTAGAAATGAAAAATAAAGATATTTTACTCTTGGAGAATAAACTAATTTTTTGGTCCATTTGTCCTCTGGTAAACCCCATTCGTACTCACTTTATATATGGTGTTCCATTTAAAATAACAAAGGTTCGCTATATCGGAAAATCGGCCATTTTGTTTTTGTATTAACGGAATGCCACAACCAAATGGCAGAAATAGAATAAAAAACTTTTAATTAAAAAATCTATGGCTTTTTGCAAAAATATTTTTATTTCTTCTAAAGTTAATCGCGATCAAAACGGGTCAAAATATAGTCGGACACCCTGTACTAAGGTTTATAAGAGAAATACGCAGATAATAAATTACAGCTTTTATATCAGGTAAACAGTATATTGTTACCTTCCTAGTTTTTTTCAAATCTTTTGGAAGTTTTATCTTATATCAGTAAACAAGTACAACATATTGGTATAGTGCGTGGGTCAGCAATGAAATTTATTTCATGATAATAACACTTTTAAACCCTTTTAAGGGGGTTTCTTTTAACGAGTTTACCATCCATATTCATACCGCCATATATGGAGGCGGCGCTTTCACTGTCATAGACTGTCAATTTTGACATGTTTCGGGTGTCGGACTGGGCGAACGCGTCATATTTTTGTCGGACAAGTTTACCATAATGTTTTACATGCAATTTTTAAATACTGTGCCAAAAATAGTAACGGACACAGTCACGAAACCCGCCCAGTTATTTTTATAAACTTTTACGACTTCCGTTTTTACCGAAAATAATTGGAAATTCTGGTTTTTAAACGAAACAACCTGTATATTTTTGGATTTTACAGACAATTTTGTTTTTTTATCTTACGAAGGCTAAAAGCCTAAATACTAACGTACCGTGGGTGTTTAAAGCAAGGTAAGAGAGAGTTTGTTGACACGGGACTTAAATACTTGAAGATTTGGGGGGAAGGAAAGACCTCCGCGGGTAGCAGGTTTCACAATCTAGAAACTCTAGGGATAAAAGAACGAACAAAGTACGAAGTTCGGGGTCTGTCCAGTTGGACCGTATAAGGATGCATACGCGCAGAACCACGAGTTTCTCTGCTGGGAACCGTGAGTGGAGGAACTATACTGGACAATTCTTCAGAGCAGAAGCCATGGAAGTACCTATAAAAAGCGATAAATCCCCCACAGCCCGACGAGGCAAGAGAGGGGAGCCTTTCTGTAAGTGAAGGATCATTAATGAGACGAATAGCCCTTTTTTGAATATAATCAAGAATGCTTAGGGTTGTGGGGGACGCCATGCCCCAGATATGAGAACAATATTCCAAGGGAGGTCGGATTTGGGACACATATAAAGTGTATAAGTTAGAAGCGGAAAAATACTTTTTGGCTCGAAAGAGAAATCCAAGCTTTTTTGAAGCTGCCGTGGCTATAGATACAATGTGTTTATGCCAGTTAGGGTTACTTGCAAATGTGATGCCCACAAGATTGAAGGTGTCTTTGCTCTGTAAAACTTGGCCGCTCATAAGTAGGCGTGAAAACAATTGCTTTTGTGTCTTTTAGAGTTTTAAAAATAAAAAGTTGGTTGCACACTTTTAGTAAACATAGTATTTTTTGTTAGTAATGCTAAACTTAACCTAAAATTGATTTACAATCTTAAGATATACATTGTTAAACATAAATCTATTTTTTTTTAAGGTTTTGAGGCACTAAAACAATAAAATTGTTTTCACGCCAACATACTCTATTTTAAGCATTTTCAAATATTGATCCGATGGATTGGGGTAGATCCAATCAGCTGTTTTTAAGATTCACTGGGATTTTCTTTATTTTCCGAACACGTATGTTCCATTTCGCTTTCATTTATCGGCTTCGTGTCAAAATAAAACGTAACCCTTTTGTGTTTATAGTCATGCAGTTATTTTTAAAGATTTTAACATTATTTAAGCTATAAATAACAAATATCAAATTATTATTTTTTTTACTTGTTTTTTTGTAATAAACATATTAATTTAATTATTAAAACTTAAAAAATTAAAAAGCTAATTATGACCTTTTTGTTTCACCTGGGGCAGGAGAATCCAACACGAGTTAAGATCGTTTACCTACAAAATAAAATACATATATTTTTTTAATGAAAATAAAGTGTTGTAATATCTTATATCGTTGGATTTGCTTTAGGTAAAGTACTGCATTTAGTAATATTATGAAAGTGATATGATGGTCCTTTTTAGTTTTTAAATTACGACAAAACACCTAAAAAAAAGCTTTAAAGCCCTCTATTAAAGAAGTTTAAAATCAGGGCACTTTAAAAAGAAAAAATTAAATTTAATTAAACGAAAATGATGTATTCTAACGTAACATTTTCTGTACATGGTTTGGCCTTTTTTATCTTTTTAACATCCTACGAAGACCTATGCCTAAAGTACCGTGGGTGTCGGGTTATTAGTTGTTTAACCCATATCGTTCCCCCGTTCCGTCAACGTTGTCCAAGCACTGAAACATGCAAATATTCATTTAACAGCATTCTAAGACAACGCGGTAGTGCCACCACGGTCGATATTTTTAAATAACTACTACCTAAATATGTCTCTCTCCCTGGGAATCGAACCAGCGACGTTTGGCTTTGAAGATCAAAGCTCTGTTCACTGCGCCCCAGGGGAGACACCTTGTTGACTTTGTAGGGCACAGCGAATATTAAAAGAGATAGAACAAAGATTCGTTTTGGAGATAAAGACTGATTTTTAAATTTTGTCAATATGGCCATGCACTTATAACTCGCTTAATATAAGAGATAAAAAAAGATAATAAAAAGTTTTAGGGATTTTTACGTAGAATTCAATGGCGTATCTATATTTTTTCCATTGACTTATATTTTAAAGTTATAACACAACGTTGGGTTTTTTAATGAAACACCCTGTATATTTAATCAATAATTTAAAGCCCTCCCTAAAAGCCATAAAAATACTACATTTGATATATTTAATTTGTCATAGATTCGAAAATATAACCATCGTCAGGAGTTTGATAATAAAATGGAATTTTTTAATTTAAAATAAAACGCCCCGTATATTGTATTCCCAATACGACAGAAAAAACAGTGCCGTATTTAAGAAAACGGTGCCGTATTTGAAAATAAAGGCTGTTATCGCTTAAGCAGAGGGCTCTGGGCGATTTGCTTAAGCAGTGGGCTGCCCCAAAAGTAAATCCTAATTATTAAAAATATATCTTAACCATGGATTTGAACAAGTTGGACAAGGATGTGAGGCGTAAAATAATTGAAGCTACCAATAGTATTCGAAAAAATACCAGGATTTAAAGAACCAGCAACGTGAGAATGGCGAATGATGATCAGCGCTCAGAAGATAAGCGGAGTTTCCAAGAAGACATTCTTCAACTCCTTGATAAACATTCGCTTAGTATAAAAAAATTATATGATTCAATAAAATCTGGCCGTTATGAGAATGCTGTTATATTGGAAAATACGTATAAACCTTTGGCAAAAATAATATCCAAATCAATACAAAACACTCAATCTGGTAAACAACCATTTACACCAAAGTCCTTAAAAAGACGTCAAAGCGAAAATTTTACTCATACAGTAATAAAGAAAGCACGAACTCCTCTTAACTTTGCCAGTCTCGTTAAAAAACAAGACGATATAGCTGAACAAGAAACAGAATATATCGATGATGAGCCGTCGGAAGATGATCAAATGATGGAACAAGGCGAATCTATGAGCACCAACCTGAAGAAAGTTACTTTGATGATGATGACTTTAGAGTCGACCCACGATTTAATCCTGTTCAGATTGATAGTATTCCGGAAGAATCCTTCCTAGAATATCTAGATCAGTATGATCCACTACCTAGAGAATATGTGGAAGGTTTTATAAAAGATTCGGAAAACGAATACGATCGAAACTATTTAAAACATGATAAGTCTACTGACCATCTAACTTTCGGTGATTCTCGACTTGAATTTAATGGCCCAGATATTTATGTTAAAGGGGAAAAATTTATTGGAACTCCTGGTCTATATGACCTTATATTCAAGACCAATCCGTTAAAAAACAAATTTACAGCACTAGACGAGCGAGCATTTGCAAAATTGGTTTTGCTAACGAATGCTAGTAAGAGAAATTTTGATGAAAACGAACAGCATGTTGGTAACAGAGGTGTCAAGTACATGTTAACAATTAAACCATTACTCGAACGTATAAATGAGGAGCGAATAAGAAAACAAAAAGAACGCGATAAACAGTTGCGAATTACAAGAGCACAAAATACTTAAGGTTATGGTTTACCTTCTTCGTCTTCGGATGCATATCAATTAATGGATATTTTCGATCACATGTTCCATTTCATCTTTCCTCCGTGCAGTGTGTATTAGTGTTTGTATATCACGCAGTCCTGTCCATTGCCTAATGTTTCGCAGCCAAGACAATTTCTTCCTTCCTATGCCTCTTCTGCCCTCAATCTTGCCCTCGATCATCAGTTGCAAAAACTGGTATTTCTCATTCCGCATGATATGTCCCAGATAGGCCGTTTTTCTCTTTTTGATTGTTTCGAATAATTCGCGTTCTCTGTTTACAAGTCTAAGAACTTCCTCATTTATTATTCTCGCAGTCCACGGTATTTTAAGGATCCTACGATATAGCCACTAAAGCTTCTAATTTATTGATAGCACTCGACTTCAGGGTCCAACCTTCCACACCATAAAGAAGCACCGACCAAACGTAGCATTTTACGAATTTTAGTCTCAAATCAAGGTCAAAGTCAAAACAGGTAAGCACACTCCTAAGCTTCAGGAATGCCTGTCGAGCCTGTTCAATGCGGCACTTTATTTTTTTGTCTGATGTCCAGTCCTCAGAAAGCCATGTACCCAGGTACTTGAATTTGTCCACCCTCTCTATGGGCATTGCATTAAATGTTATACTGGAGTTTACAAACGTATTCAAATCTCTGGAGATGATCATGAATTTTGTTTTTCTGGTATTGATGTTCAAGCCCATGGATGTACTGTGTTCTCCAACGATATTTACCAGCTGTTGTAGATCGTCTATATTGTCGGCGATCAGAACCGTATCATCAGCATAACGAATGTTATTAATCCATACTCCGTTAATCTTAATGCCCATTTCCACGTTTTCCAAAGCTTCCTGGAAAATCGCCTCCGAATAAAGGTTGAACAAGAGTGGCGACAAAACGCACCCCTGTCGTACTCCTCTCCTAATTTGAATGGTGTTGGACTGATCATTGTCCAGCTTTACTTGTGCAGTTTGGTCCCAGTATAGATTCTCGATGCAGCGGATGTCTTTCTGGTCTAAGTCAAGTTTCTTAAGGAGTTGCATTAGTTTATGATGCTGTACTCGATCAAATGCCTTCTCGTAGTCTATGAAACACAGGCATACATCCTTTCTTTGGTCGTAGCAATTCTGAACAAGCACCTGCGTTGCGACTATCGCTTCCCTTGTACCCAGTCCTTGTCTAAATCCAAACTGTGAGTCGCTTATGTCTCTTTCACATTTTTTGTATATTCTTTGATGTATTATTTTTAAGAATATTTTAAAACTATGACACATCAGACTGATGAGTCTATATTCTTCGCATTTTCTTGCGTTGCTCTTCTTAGGTAAGGGGATGAAAGTAGAGCACAATCATTGTTCGGGATAGTGCCCAGTTTCATAAATAATGTTAAATAAACTATGTAGTGCTGCGATGCCCCTCTCATCCAGAAGTTTGAGTATCTCTGATGGGATTTCGTCTGGACCTAATGCTTTGTTGTTTTTTGAGTTATGGATGATTTTTTCTATCTCTCCCTTGGTAATTGAAGGGCCAGTTAAGTCCTCACTAATTTCAATATCTCTTGGGGGCCTATTATTGTAAAAGAGTTCTTCTATGTATTTTTCCCAAACCTTGCATTTTTCTCTGCCATTAAGAACTATTTGGTTGTCCTGATTGACTATAACACTTGGTTTCCATTTTCTGTACATTCCAGCCGTCTCCTTAAGCTTTTTGTGTAAATTGAGATGGTCGTGTTGATTTTGCAGTTCTTCTATTTCAGTGCATTCACGTTTAAGCCATTCGTTTTTTGCTATCCTTATCTTTGATCTTATAAGTCTGTGAATATTTCTGTACATATTTTGATCTACATCGTCCTTATGCCTTCGGCGCTCGTCCATTAGTAGTAAAATCTCATCTGTCATCCACTTCTGCTTTCTGTTCTCCTGTCTATATCCCAATCTGGTCTGCATAGTGTTTGTCATAATATCTGTTATCCTTGTCCATGATTCCGTTGGATTTTCTGTAATATTTGGTGTTATTGTTTGAATTTGTGAGTTTATTTCATTGCTCATTTCAGTTCTCATCATTGGGTCCTTCATTTTCTCCAATGCTAACCGTCGTCGCGACGCTGGTTTTCCCCTACTCAACAAGGCGATCTTTATATCGGCCACCAATAGAACATGGTCTGAAGGTACGTCTGCTCCAGGATATGTGCAAGCTCTGTTAATGGTTGAGCTGAATCTTCTATTGATGATGATAAAATCTATTTGATTCCGTATTACATTCTGTGGTGAGTCTGCTGGGGACTTCCAAGTATAAAGGTGACGAGGGTGAAGTTGAAACCATGTATTTGTAATTTTCATGTCCTCTTCTTGACAGAATTGTAATAGTCGGTCACCCCTTTCGTTCCTTGTTCCAAGGCCATATGGTCCAACTATGTCCTCGAACCTTCCTTCCCCGATCTTGGCATTGAAGTCTCCCATAATTATATTGACCTCATGTTTCTTTGTCAATTTAAGTAGTTCTTTGACCTCATTATAGAATTGTTCCACGTTCTCGTTTGTTGAATCCGCTGTTGGCGCGTATACTTGTATAATATTTGTCGGTTGGTTTGGCTCTAAGCTTTAAAAGAGCAGTGCGGTCAGAGTACGGGACGAAGTCTACAACTGAGTTTAGTAGCTCCTTTTTATTATGATTCCTACACCCTTCCTATGATTTTGTTCTTGGTTACCAGATTAGAAAAATGTTCCATTCTCTACACCGCACTTTCCTGTGCCAGGCCACCAGGTGTCAGCGACGCTCATGATGTCCAGCCTGAGCCTGTTCATTTCTCGAGCAAGATTTGTCAGCTTTCCTGCCTCAAACAAGCTTCGTGTATTCCATGTTCCGATTTTCAATGGTTTTCTCAGGTTTGCCTTTCGGCTTGAAACATTGTATGGTTTACCAATTGATACTAAACATAAAATATTTAACAATAATAAAACTAACTATATTAACAGTAGTATGATCCAAATGAGCTTGTGGATAGATTAAGATTGTTAATGGCTAGCAAGAAAGTGGGTCATAATAACCACCAAAATGAGATTATGAGTATTATTGAAGAGTTAAGGGAAATTGATATTATTGAATATAAAGAGTTGATTTAGTATCATAACCTCATTTTCAAGATGACTCTCTAATTGGTTAAAAATTAAGTCTAAATAAAATTTCTCCCTCTCTAATTGGTTGTAGTATGGGTATGTTCAGAAAATATTATTTGGGTAAAAATGCAAGGAGTACGTTAATACTGCCATAAATAATTACAAAGCTCTACGCCTGCGCTTAAGCCCTCCGCTTAAGTCCCCCGCTTAAGCCCCCGCAAACACCCCACGCTTAAGCCCAAGGTTTAAGCGCGGAGGGCGCAGTGTCTAACATGTTAGGTTTGATAACCTTGAAATTATTGTCGTTAGCGACTATTCTTTGTCCAAGTTTCATTATTCTAAGTTTAATAATAAGGCTACAATGGCCGATTTACTATAGGGTTACCGTTCTAATTGCTAATTGATATCTCTCAACTATTTTTAAACAGCTGAAACGCCTTTATGGCTAAAGACGGCGCCATGCGGTTTTCGCTATTCGATAGGTATGACGTAATACTATATTTAAAAAATTTAAACCACGCGCTGATGACATCAGGGTTAAATTACGATTTTTGTCGATATTATTTAAGGTCTTAGTGCAAGTATCCTACGCATAGCGGCCATTTTCTAAGTCACGTGATTTATGACAGGTGACAGGTGACATTTGACATTTGACAGATGACATTTATGGTTTGACAGATAGTAGGGGCCACGCCCTAAATTACGCGTTGCGCAAGATTCCTAAATATTTAATGACGTCAGAGATTTTAAGATAATAAGCTCCTCCGGAGGACGGAGCATGGTGAACTGTCCTATTTAAGGCTTGGCAACTATGTGCTGATAGCGATTCATTGTCATGCTAATACTTAGATAAAGTTTGCAATTGATCCTTGTTTAACAATTTAATAATCAGATCCTCTATAGCGTAGTGGTATATGGCGTTGGGTTCTCACGGCAGTGGAAACACGCCATAATAACACCCATCCTTAAACCCGGTAAAGATCCCAAAATCCCCTCCTCATACCATCCAATAGCCCTCTTGAACGCCCCTGGTAAGGTTGCGGAGAGGACCATTTTGCTAAAAATGCGTCAAAACAACCTAGACAAAAAGTCCCGCCGGAGCAGTTCGGCTTCAAACCGGGACTAAGCGCAGTTATGCTTGTTGCACCTGTGCTGCAACATGCAATAGATAAGTTCAACCAAAAACAAAATACAGTACTCGTCTCATTAGATATCAAACAAGCTTTTGACGCGGTTTTGCATAATGGTCTAATCTGCAAGCTTTACGATTATCATAACTTTCCCCTTCATTTCATAACCTTAATCCACTCTTACATTTCCCAAAGAACCTTCCAAGTCCGGGTAAACAAGTCACTATCCTCTTTCAGGGCGACGCACGCTGGAGTCCCACAGGGTAGCGTGCTTAGCCCAATACTATTTAACTTATACCTATCCGATATTCCTAAGTTCCCTCCACTAAACTGGCACTGTATGCTGATGATGCGCTGGTTTATGCCAGATCATTTTCAGCAGCAGTTGCCAGAGATCATATCCAATACCATTTAAATATTCTAGTCCCATATTATTTAAATTGGAAAATTAAAATTAACGAAACAAAAACAGAATGCGTTATATTAACCAGAAAGTTTACGAATAATAAAATCAACGTTCCAATTAAAATAAATAATATTTCCATCATCCCGTCGCCGAAAATAAAGTACCTTGGAGTTATAATAGACCAAAGACTAAAATTCGTATCGCATATTAACCACATTTTAAAAAGAGCTTTTCTCGCGCAACAGTCACTATATTCTTTAATTTCACCAAAATCAAATTTATCACAAGACAACAAACTGACAATTTACAATAGTATAATTAAACCTGCAATAACTTACGCTGCACCTGTACAAAGTGTGCAGCGTGTACAAAACAAAATACTAAGATCTGCAACGCAATCTGACAGATACATACGAATAGACGACTTACATCACCTAGCAAATAGCCCAACAATAAAACAATACATAATAGATCAAACAGACAAATTCTACAGACATAAAATACACATTTCGGATTTGACAAGAAACCTAGCAAACACAAGAATAAATCACGACGTAACACACAAACCATTGTTTCACAGAACCCCCTGTATAACGAACATATACCACCATAAATAAATTAAGTTTTTGTTAATAACTAATGTGTTCCCAAATAAAACCAAAACTTAATGTATGCCATGCATACCAGAGCAAAACTCGGGACTGCTAGCCAGTCAACTGAACAAAAACAAAATGAATGTATATCAGGTTTTTTCGCTTACATTTTTCCTGAAATTTTAAAAATCAAATACATTAAAATAAAACTAGCCAATATTTACAAAAAAATGAAACAACTAAACGCCAAGAATAAAAAAACCTTTAAAGTAGATCGGAAAAGGTTGATATCATTACTTTTCGGTCAAAATTGTTTCCAAAGGGCCAACACCAGCCCCCAGGTGAAGGGTTTCCCGAGAACCTGGTTATAAGTTTCGGAGAAGAGGACTGCCATCTTCAAAGGAACACAATCCTTGCAATGTAAACTACATTTTGACATGTGAATCTATTCTGAAAATAAATATATTTTAAAATTGAAAAATTTAAATTGGTTCTCACGCAGGCGGTACGAGTTCCAATACCGGTCCAGGCAGAAGACTTTTTTATTTATCTAATAAGTCGTTTCAATTATTGAGTTTAGGTGGTGACGTCATATGGTTACAAAAACTACCCCTAGATACCACTTGGTTTAAAATCATCCCCTATTTTATTTTGGGCTTTAGGATGGTCATAAAACTGCAGATCGAACCTTAAATTTCTCCCATAAGAAATACATGGAAAAAACTACCCCTATTGTATTGAAAACGGTATAGCTATTCTACTACTCTGTATCTCCAAAACAAATCAGGTTAACAATGATTTACTTTTACCATTCAATTAGTTTCAAAAACCAAAATCGAGATTGTGCAATATTTGCTCTATCTCTTTTAGTTTTCGCTATACCCTGCAAGGTCAACGAAAAGACACACAATTTGAAAAACCACAGTGTTCTTATTTAAGAATCAAAATTTCCAATTATTTCTGGTCAAACCAAAAGTCGTAAAATCTTATGAGTAATGAATACAAATGACTTTTTGTTAGTTTAACAACCCTTTCAAGTCTCGTCGGTATCAATAAAAAATAAAAAATTGCAGTCGGAAAAGAATTTCGTTTGGTCCGGTATTTAATAAAAATACTCTAATAGTCCAATATTCTTTTTTAAATATTTTAGACTTTTTTAAATATGAGAAATTACCGGCGGCTTGTTAAAATGATATAATCTCAAGTAGATTCTAAGCAATTAAACCAGTTATCTTCCTAGAATTACAGAAGAAATGCCAATTAACAATTTACTCGCTTGTTTAATTAAAAAGATGTCTCTTGAAACACGAAGCACGTAATAAAAGTCAGAATTTCTAAAAATAATACGGTCAGCAGCGGATTATTGCCAGCGCAACCTTATGTACATTTTAACTGTTGTGATATCTGGTTTAAATAAGGTAAGGTAAAAGTTTTTAAAACTATAAATTGAATTTAAATACTTATTTATTTAACATTTTGCTACATGCATAACACCGGTAAACATTTTTTTTTTTTTGGTTTCTGTTCTCATGCTTAAATTTTGATTCTAGACATTGAAAAACACTTAAATTTTTATTTTTAGTTCTTAAAGTTTGCTTTTGTCTGATTCACGTTAATAAGTATATTTAATATAATAGAGCTCATACAGCGGCGAGCGTGGTGTAGAGGTTAAAGTACCATCCTCTCACCGCAGAGAGCCAGGTTCGATTCCTGACACCCAACATCGGCATTTAAACTTGTTAGTCACCTCACAGTTGGCAAATCACTGTGTAGTATCCTGCCAAACCCTAGGTACTAGTTATTTAAAAAATGACATTCGTGATATCACTACCGCGTTGTCTAAAAGGTGCTGTGAAATGCAAAAACTGCATGTTTCAGTGCTTGGATAACGTTGTTGGAACAGGAAAAAACAGATGGGTTTAACATCTAATAACTCGACACCCACGATACACCGTACACTGTATGTACAGGGTGGCCCCTTTTCGTTGACCTTGTAGGGTATAGCGAAAACTAGAAGAACTAACCAGAACAAATCTAATTGCGCAATCACGATTTCAAATCATGAAACAAATTTAATGGTAAAAGCAAACCATGGCTAACTTGATTCGTTTGGAAGATACAGAGTGTTTTTCAAATTTTGTCAATTTGGCTAGGCACTTGTAACTCGCTTGAGATTAGAGATAGAAGTAAAATGTAAATTGAAAAGTTTAAGGGATTTTTACGTTAAATTCATTGGCGTACCTACATTATTTCCATTGACTTTTATTTTAAAAGTATAACACAAAGTTGTTTTTTTAATGAAACACCCTGTATATTTTATCACCAATAGGAAGGTCTCCTTAAGAGTTATAAAAATACCACATTTAATATATCTATTCCTAAAAGTTTCGGAAATATGGTCACCATCAAGATTTTTTTAAAACAAAACACCCTGTATATTATATTACCGTTGCAGAGATATTTCAAAAGAGTTAAAAAAATACCACATTTGGTATATTTATGTTTTATAGTTTTGTAAATAGGACCATATAAATCTAAAAAATAGTAGATATACGCATTAAGATTTGGACGCTCATATCTACAAAACTGTTGTGAAATTTTTTAAAATGTGTTATATTTTTAAAGGTCTTTAAAATGTCTTTTTAATGATGATAAAATATATTGGATTTTTTAAATGCTATTTTTTATTGAATTCCAGACGATGGCTATATTTCCGAAACTATTTAAAATAAAATATACTAAGTGAGGTGTTTTTCACGGCTTCTAAGGCGAGTAAGGATACCTTTCTATTGGTCATAAAATACGGGGTGTTCCATTTAAAATAACCCATTTTTGTGTTAGAACTTTAAAGTAAAAGTCCATAGAAAAAATGTAGGTACGCCACTGAATTCTGCCCAAAAATCTCTAAAACCTTCCTTTTTACATTTTTTCTTTATCTCTAATAACAAGCAAGTTATAAGTGCCTGGCCAAATTGAAAAAAATTGAAAAACACTATTTATCTCCAAAACGAATTAAGTTGGCAACGATTTGCTTTTGTTTCAAAAATTGAAATAGAGATTGCGCAATCAGATTTGTTCTATTTTTTTAGTTTTTGCTAAACCCTGCAAAGTCATCGAAAAGGCGACACCCTGTATATGTGCTACTTAGGCATAATTGATTTTTGCCCAAAACTTAGAAAATTGTTCTAATTTCTAAAAGAGCAAACTAAAATAAAAAAAAATATATATAAATATTTTTTGTTTTTGGACTAAAATTTAATATGGAGAAGTCAGACACAAATATCGTGTTGACCAGTGATAATTATTAAATTTAGAAATAATATATGTATTATTTTTGTCCGTAAATAACCTACAAAATTAAAATTTTATTGCTAAATTTGTTTAAACCTTGTGGTAATAGATAATGTTAAATTTTTTGAAAATATTAAATACACTGAGTCAAAAGATTCATATAAGCGACCTTCATCCATCTGTTTACCAAATAAAAACTCTTTTATTTTATTTTATAAATTACTTAACCAATGCATATTTATCCTAAATATGGATATCTTAAAATGTAAAAAAAATATTAGGGACGAGGCCACTTTTGAAAAACACCCGGTATAGAAACTCTTGGCTTTTGATAAAATAAAAAAAGACTACAAAGACAAAATAACAGTTCTGGCTGTTAACTTCCTTGTTAATTTATTTTTAATGTCCTAGGACAAAAATTTTAAAAATATTTTCAATTTTGAAGCAATTTAAAAAGTAATTAAAATGTTATCTTGAAAAAAGAAATCTTAATCTTGCAGCAATTACATGATTTTCAACATTTATTGTAATATGTAAGATTAAAAGGTTATGCCATTAAAAAAATATTTTAAAAATAACTATAAGCCATATTGTTACTGAAAATAGATCCTAATCTAATTTATTCTTATTTCCTAAATAACTTAAATACAACAGCCTTTTACTTATCAAGACATTAATGTCAAAAAACTTAAAACACTTTTGTAACACCTTAAGGTTACCGTCTTTTGACACTAAGACCTAAAAATTGTAAACTTATTTGACAGGTTTCCATTGTGTAAAAAAATAGTATACCACCTACAACAAGTTTAAAATTAAAATAAACTACAGCCGGTAAAAACCAAGACTATTAAAACATTACAGAATAATGTACTAGGTAGACCGGAATAGGATGTTTCGGCGTGGCCATTTTGGCGTCGCTGTTTGGATGTCGAGCCATTTTGCTGTATTGGCGAAATGGCGCGACGTCCAAACGGCGACGCCGAAATGGTCAAGACGAAACCCCAAAAATGTCCTAAATCCAGATTAATATCCATTTTATGTGATATATTTATATTAATGCATTTCGGCCTCATAAATACAAAATAATCTTTAATGAGAATTTTGCCATTGGGTACAATTTTTTCTTTAGAACACTTCTTCCACAGTTTCTTAAAAGAAGCACACATTTTAGATTATTTTTTTATATTACCGTTAAATTAAAAACCTGTTAAAAACAAGGTCAAGAAGTGACGGGAAAGTTTATTTTTCAAGACACTTACACCAGTGTGTGCGCGAGCGTCTGTTTAAATAAGTAAGTATAAAAAATTAAAGCCCTGTTAAAGTGGTCTTGGTTTATTTTCACCCTTAGTTAGTTTGTTACTCGTTTAGAGAAAGTCGCGCCATTGTTTTAAGGTTGCTTATTTTAACAAAATGAGTAGTTTAAACAAAGCCTATGTATACTCAGTGCCGTATTAACCATTAGGCTGACTAGGTATAGCGTATAGCCTAGGGCGCCATGAAAAAAATAGACAGGGGAGTAATAGGTGCTAGACAGGGGAGTTTTTAAAAAGTTTTGGTCGGGTGGGGATTTTTGGTAACTAATTTCTCTGTGAATAAGGTGCTTGCGCAAAAGGAGGAAATGACCTTTTTTGGTCATTAAATTAAATTTCGGGTGGTGATGTAAGGCTCAAAAAGACTCAAATTTTTTTGCTCTTTAAAAATCTTTTGGTGGAAAATAAAAATAGGCGCTTCGGGAATTCTAGCCTAGAGCGCCTCAAACAGTTAATACGGCCCTGTGTATGCTTAACACCGCTTCACCATATTTTTCTTTTATATTTAAACAATGCAGGAGAATACACTTTTAACAGTCATACCAGGAAAACATCTAAATTCTAATGCATAAATAGCTTTTACTTAAACCTGAAAAATTTTATGTTTTCTCGCCTATTACAAGCAACAAAGAAGTTCTTAGCTATTACGAGTTAAATTTAAATTAAAATATAATTATAGGTTTTAATCCTCTTATGTTGTCAAAGGAATTGTTTGCTTTCATTTAATAATGCTTTGTGCAATGCCCGTTTTTTGCATTTCTTAAATAATAAGCTAAGTTAATTGTTTTAGAATTTCTAAAGAAGAACTATTTAGTGTTTTTTACACAACCTTAGGTATTTAGAGTTTTATTTTTATGTTAGTAGTTTACGAGCGAGGCTGTTTTAATGGTTAAAGTAGATTTTAAAGTTTACAATAAAAATAATTATAACATAAAAATAATTCTTAGTCGATTTATGATAAAAGAAAATAAATTATCATCTTAAATAAGGAAACAGATAAACAGATCCGATGTTATATTTATTGGTCATTCTACTGATTGTGTGTGATAAAAGCAAAAGACATGGAAACAATAAAGTGATTATACAGGGAGTCCAGAGTTAAGGGTTGGTAAATTCAGAGATACTTTTTAAAAAGACCTGTTTTTGAATCCACAATATAAATTGGAACTTATTAGCCCAGGTGCAATTTATAATATTATTATCTAAAATTATTACAAATATTTTAAGGTTACTTATTCCCAATTTATAATTAGGTTACGCGGACAGCTGACTTGGTGGTTGCAATGTTAAAATTAGAAATCTGCTCTGTCGATGCTCCACCGATCTATAGGAAATGCCGGGGTCAAAAAACCGTAATTTCTCCATCCCCTAAAGAAGTTTTTTAAGGGACGAACAAAACTGGTCTTTCCTCCCTTGGGGTTGTTGGGCCTTTTCCATGGGTTTTTACGGGTTTAACTTGATGTGTTCTTCAATGCCAAATTTTGAAAATGCCTAAAATAAGAGATATTGTGATTATAATGTAGATTGGCGTTTTCTAGAAGTGTCAAGAAATAAAATGCAATATTATATTTTTTGAGTCGTTTTTTGGCCGAATTAAGTTGCCTGATTTAGATTTTATTAGGTTTTCAAATCCATTTATAAGTCCTCTTCTTATTCTTTTGTAGCAGCGGCATAGCGTAGGTATAGGCTGCCCGGGGCGGAAGATAATTTTGCCGCCCTCTTAATTAGGTATTTCAATTTTAATACCTAAAATATATTTGTTTTTATAGAAAAAAATACATAGTTATGAGAGGTCTTAGTAACCAGAGGAACATTAAAAAAAAGATGTCGTAAATCGGTGCAGCAGAAGTGTCTAAAAATTATTGCTTCGCGTTTTAATTTTTGCAAAGTTACCCAATAATTTCATAACCACTACACGTACTAATTTGCACAAAAATCACAGTTACGAAACAGTATGAACTAAAAAACTGAATATCCATGAAAAACATGTTGGACTTAATATACAGAATCAGCCTAATAAAGTCGTTTATAGGCAATGTGTGGAAAAGAGATGGTCCAACGGGAATACCGGCATTTAAAGATTTTGTATTTTGTTGTTGCTTTACTGGTCAATATACTTTTAACTATTGCTTATACAGTATAATATTTGTAATAGCAGTTGCTGATATAAGTCCAATCCAAGCAAAAATAAAATATGTGGAATCCTCGCAAGTCTTTATAGACTGTGTTGCCATTCCCTTCAAAATATCAATCAAAGAAAGGGGATTCCCCGAATTTGTCACAGAATCAGTAATAAAAAATATCGTGCCCTTTTTAATCGGTCCGAATTTATAGTTGCGTTAAAAATATAAAATGGTGCAAATACATGCTTACAAAATAAATTTTATTATTTACGGTGAAATTTTTCTGCCCCCTAAAAAGTGTCGCCACTGTTTCGTTACTGTGATTTTTTTGCAAATAAGTACGTGTAGTGGTTATAAAATTATTGGAGAACTTTGTAAAAATGTTAATTTTCCGATACGTGCATGTACCTACAGTTACCTGTGTAAGTATTAGCTTATATTATTTAAAACGCAAAGCCATAATATTCAGAACCTGTTAGATACTTCTGCTGCACCGATTTTTTATAATCTTCCATGTTATTATGTCTTTCAAAGGTCATATTCTATAATAGATATTTTTCTGTTTCTGCTACAAAAGAAAAAAAGTATTTAAAGGAGTAAAAGACAAATATAAATGCTGGAAAAAGACATATAAATTGGTGTTTTTTTCGTTTTTAATTTGGTTACCATTTAATTGAGGTGGTAATGACCGAAAGTGGGTTATAGAATCGGTAATCTGACATTTATTACGATACAAAGAGATCCTTTTTCTTATGTTTTTTACAAAATCTCAGCCCTTGTTACTAAAATGTCTCAACGCTACTTTTTAAATTGTTTTATTGCTCATTTTTTCTACAAAAACATATTTTATATAGGTACATTTGAGGCGGGTCATCATCCAGTGATCCACCCAGAATAACATATTGTATTGTGGGTTGCCTAGTTTACGTGTTGCTAGATTATAAGCGATTCTGGTTCGGTACCCCACGTTGGCCACCTACCGATTTCGGATAAGAAAAAAGTGACGTCCCGCCAACTTTGGTACTCTTTTTGATTTGTCAAATCATATACCGTGTCTGAGGGGGTCGGTAGATGGCTTTGGTATGCTCTTTTCCTTATCCAGATTTGTTATTTTTAAAACGCTAAGCCACATTTTTCTACAGATTTATAAGAGGTCGACTGCACAAATTTACAAACCTCTCAACACCACTGTTTTGTAGGCTAAAGAATAGCTAAGTTTCTAGATGCTCAATTACTGTTGAGTGAAACGTTTTGATCAGTGGCGCCTTTACCAAAGGCTGAGTAGGCTGAAGCCTATGGCGGCATTTTTAGGGGGCGGCAGACGTTGTTTAGGGGGCGGCAGATATGTGTTATGAAAATTTTGTCGGATTTTGTATTCAATTTTATACCTATAATTAAAAGAAATGAAAGTGAGGACCTTTTTTTTTTGCTCTTCAAAAATATTTCTGAAGGAACAAAGAAGAACAAAGGGGCGGCGAAAATAAAATAGCCTATGGGCGGCAAACATGTAAGTGCGCCTCTGCTTTTGATGATTCCTTTTGATTGTGGATTGTCTGAAGTTGTATAGTAAATGGATATTTTGTGTGTATCTACAAGTTCTTGCATAAGCCCATTTTTTAATTCGGTTTTACTGTCAACTATTACCATATGGTGAACTACATAGTAAGCTATATAAAGAGAGAGAGAGAGAGAGAGAGAGAGAGAGAGAGAGAGAGAGAGAGAGAGACGGTGTTAGGGACGTTTACTGCGTTTAATCCTTCTTTAGGATAAGCTTTTCCATGTCGTTAGAATATCTTTTTAATGTAACCTTGCATACAAAATCAATTTTTATTGGTAGATTTTACCTAAAAGTTTATTAAAAATTGTCCGTATAATTTTTTAGTATTTCTTATAATAAAGGATATAAAAAGTAAAATAAAAAATGACATTTTTTAATTCTCCCTCGTATCTCCTAAATAAATATTTTTATTAAAGTTCTAATCATGCCATTTTTATTTTCCCCAAAATTGGGCTTATATTATATAATATTACTTTTTTTTATATAATGTCACTAACAACTGAAACAGTCCATAAAAACCACCAATTTTGCCCACCCTATACAGTACCGACAACCCTGATTATAAATGGTTTATCCTACATAGCTAATACACTAAACTAAATGAACAGTATGCCATAAACAATTAGCTTACGCCATATACTCGGTAAATTATTCAATAAACTTCTAGTATTTAGCTTAAACGCCCATAAACTTACAATTTAACTTAACTGTATTTTAGTTTATTAATTTCAATGCTGTGTATACATATTAGAATTAGCTAATTTACTCCTACGTATAACGTCAAAGAATTACAAAAGCTTTAAAAGACTTAATGCAAATACAAAACATAATACGTAATTGCTAAAAACAAAATTAGTAATTTATGTAACAAGTGCAAGTGATACTTTTTTTACCAATGGGAAGTTTGACAGCACGAGCCGTTAAGCGAGTGCGGCAATCCCATGAGTAAAAAAACACTTTATGCATATGTTACATAGTACTATATTTTTGCACGACCGTATAAAAATTTCACAAAATACCATTTTATACATGTTTTATTTATCTTAACTTATTCATTTTAATTTTTGCAGCACAGCCATTATGTTGCAAAAAATCATAGCTTCCTTATTTTTAAAGGGACAATTATCCTTTATAAGTATGCATTCATTATTTAATTTCAGAAAATTGTATGTACTTACTTTTTGTAGAAATAATACTAAAACAGTATAAATTTCTTTTCAATTTCTTGGTCATCCAAATTCATTATAAATATTAGTTTTCGATAATTTCTAATAAACTAATTTGCAAACTGTCAAATTTAAAACTGGTGACACATGAACTAAAAAAATAACGACGAAATCAAAGGTAACGTAACCGTTTGGTTCAGTTAATGTCGCGCTTACTGATACATTGCATAAATTGATATTTGGGGTTATTGTAGTAGGCATTGAAACAAAGTACTAATTCCAAGTGTGAAAAAAGCTTCGAAGTGTTTAAAAAGTTCCTTTTAACACGCTTTTATTAGCTTGGGTTGTATCTATCTATCTATCTATGTAACGGAATCTTTGAGCCTAATTTTTACCAACTTCCAGCTATTCGATTTCTTTGAAACTTTGCACACGTATCAAGGACCCATGACAATGCAATAATCTGCAAACAGTATCCCGTTATCCTGATTAGGATCGCCAGGATAAATAAATTCCCTTATAGATTTTCTGTAGGAGAGTAACCGAGAAAGAGCTAGTGCGCGATCTGCGCATGCATGCAGTTTCGGACGTACTCTCAGCATAAGGCTGAGAGAAACTTGTTCGGAGTAGTTGCGTTCTGAAACCCCATGCAACAGTGAAGCTTTAAATGAAATGATTAGATTACGAAATAGTTCGTGAAACATTTCATATATCACATGACCGCAGAAAACTAATTGATATATCGAATTTAAAGATGAAAAATAAATAATAGTTTAAAAAACTAAAAAAACAAGCTTTTATATGCAACCGAACTAAAAATTAGAAAATAATTTTTCATTACAAAGAGTTTGTCACTTCAGAATAAAAGCGTGGGGTGCTATATTACTTTGTATTTAAAAAAAAATAATTATAACATTTAATATATTAAGCACCCCACGCTTTTATTCTGAAGTGACAAACTCTTTGTAATGAAAAATTATTTTCTAATTTTTAGTTCGGTTGCATATAAAAGCGTGTTTTTTAGTTTTTTAAACTATTATTTATTTAACACTTTATAAAGTGTACTAGAATGGAGTACTTTAACTTCATGTTAACAATAAAAAAAAACAGATTTTTTTTACGGTCGTGGAAAAAATATAAAACATAATTTGAATTAAAAATTCTTCTATTCTTTTAAAGTAGTCCAGAAATATGCAATTAAATATATTTTTTAAAAATTAGCTAAATTTGAATACAATTTAAATTATTAAAAATTGAAAACAAGTTAGTGGCGTATTGACAAGTGACATTTTTTCTAAGAAAAATACGTCTATTTGCCTTCCAAAACGTCATTGGTAACTTCGTTATTACCTAATATACAAAATCAGTTTATATTGACAACCTAGTAGCATTTTTTACGATCTTTACGATAAAAGATTAGAAAAAATATTGATAATCTGGCTTTTTAGTTATGTAGCAAAAACATGTTTTTTATGAAACGCCCTGTATATTTTATTCCTATTAAAAAGATTTGTTTAAAACCCTTATAATTACCACATATTATGATATAAGTATCTAATTTTTCATAGATTTAAATTTATGGTCATCGTTTTGTTAAGAAAAATACCATTTTTTAATTAAAACACTCTGGTTATTGTATTACCATTAAAAAGCTATTTTAAAGAGCTTTAAAAAAATATCACAATTAATGTGTCCATCTCTTATGGTTTTGGAAATATGATCATCCCAATCTTAAAAATAGTAAATATTAATTTTATCTATGGCACTCAGCTAAGTGCCTGTAGCTCAGAGCCGTAAATAAAATGGAAATTTTTATATATTTATCTCTTATAGTTTTGGAAATAAGACCATATAAATCCAAAAAGTAGTAGATATACGCACAAGGTTTTGGTGAAACTGTTAGAAAAAATCACTTTGAATGTGTTTTTTTTTCTTTAGAGTCTTTCAAGTGTTTATTTAATGGTTTTAAATTATACAGGGTGTTTTATTTAAAAAATGCCGTTTTAATATCGAACTCCTGACGATGGCTATATTTCCGAATCTATGAAAAATTAAATACATATGAAATGTGGATTTTTACAATTTTTAAGGAGACCTTTTTATTGGTAATAAAATATACAGGTTGGTTCTTTAAAAAAGATAAAATTTATGTTAAAAAATAAAAGTCAATGGAAAAATATAGGTAGGCCACAGGATTCTACGTTAAAATTCCTAAAACTTTTCTATTAATATATGTTTCCTACTCTCAAAGGAGCTACGCTTCGTTGCCAAATTGACAAAATATAAAAAAATACTCTGTATCTCCCAAATCAATCGAGTTTGCCATAATTTACTTTTACCACTGAATTTACTTGAAAAAATCGAAATTGAGATTGGGCAATCAGATTTGTTCTATATATAAGATACCTATTGAACGGCCAAACAATAAACAGGGTGTTTTATTTAAAAACGCTATTTAACTAACAAAACCTGAAAATGGTCATATTTCCGAAACTATGAAAAATTGAATATATCATATGTGGAATTTTTAAAAGTTAATTAAAAAACCTACCAAAAGTGATACAAAATACAGGGTGTTTCATTTAAAAACAGATATTTTGCTGTTTTACGATTTTTTTTATCTTAAACACCATTAAAAATGCTACTAGTTTACTACTTTAAATTTAAACTACTTTGTATTTTAAGTATTAATGAAATTACCAATGGCGAACTCTTAATTTGGATGACCCTGTATATAAAAGTGATCTAAATATAGATAAAAGCCTCGTTGGAAAATCAAAATTGGTATTTTAAAGAAGAAATTCTATTTAAATATTTTACAAAGGCAAACCTTAGCAAATTACAAAATGAAGTTAATGAGAATGCATTACTTTATATCTGTAATTTAAGTAAATTACAGAATTACAAAGTAGTAACTGGAATTTACTTGATTGAAAGGGAACACTTTTATAAAATTTCTGTTTCTCAGGATAAATGTGCGCATAATAAAAGGAATTAATTTTACTACTGTTGGTGTTAGTAAATGCTATTTTTAGATTTATTAAAAGAATTTTATTTTATTAGAAAATCAATACCTTTTTTATTATTGGGTGGCGCCTTTTCTCTGAGCTTGCAGGGTATAGCGACAACTGAAAGAAATAAAAATCTGATTGCACAATCTCTATTTCGATTTTTGAAACAAATTCACCTGTAAAAGTAAATCTAGGCTAAGTTCATTCGTTTTGGAGATACAGAGTGTTTTTCAAGTTTTGTCAATTTGGCCAAACACTTGTAACTTGCTTGATATTAAAGTTAAAAAAATATTAAAAGAAAGGATTTAGGAATTTTTACATAAATTTTAGTGGCGTATCTATATTTTTTCCATTGACCTTTATTTTAAAGTTATAACGCAAAGTTGACTTTTTTAATGAAACACCTTATATATTTTATTATCAGTTAAAAGATCTTTTTAAAAGCTATAGGAAGTGCCACATTTAATATATTTATCTTTTATAGTTTTGAAAATAAGACCATATAAATCCAAAAATAGTAGATATACGCTATAGATTTGGAAGCACATATTTCCGAATCTGTTAGAAAAAATCATTTTAAATATGGTAATTTCTTGCAGGTGTTAAAAATGTATTTTCATGGTTTTAAAATATACCGGGTGTTTTATTTAAAAAATTCGATTTATTATCGAACTTCCGACGATGGCTATATTTTCGAAATTATAACAAATTAAATATATCAAACGTGAAGTTTTTATAATTTTTAGGAAAACCTTCTTATTGGTGCTAAAATATACAGGTTGTTTTTTTTTTAAAAGCTCAACTTTGTGGTATAACTTTAAAATAATGAAAATATATTGGTAGAAATTTTTACGTAAAAATTTCTAAAACTTTTATTTATATATTTTTTCTATCTCTTATCTCAAAGAGCTACAATTGCCTTGCCAAATTGACAAAATTTAAAAAATTCTGTGTATCCCCAAAACGAATTAAGTTAGTCATGATTTACTTTCTCCATTGAACAATACAATCTCTTTTAGTTTTTGCTATATCCCTCAAGGTCAACAAAAAGGCGCCACTATACATGTCTAACAAATCGCAAATTAATTATTAGAAATGTCAAATACAATTTTAAATTTTAAAACCTGTGGTTAACATTAAAAAAGAAATTTATAATAAAATATTTATATTAATATTGTAAACACCTAGTATAAAAAACTATATATTTTGGGAATTTTAAAAATATACATTTTGGGAATTTTAAATTAGGTATACATTTTAATTAGGTTACTTAACATTGGGATTTTTATAATACAAAACAAGTAGTGATATGTTAAGGTTTTAAACCATTAAAATTATAAACTAACAGTTATAAAAATTGAACAATTTTTAAAACAATAACAATGTTAACCATTTTGAACTAAAAAACAAAGACCTACTAATTCTATATTTAAGGAGTACACAATTTGGAAGAGAGGATAGTAGAAGAAGTAAAATGGAAGATAGCAGAAGAAGTAAGGGTAGTAACGAGTAAAGGAGAAGTCAAAAAAAGTTAAAGTTTTACTTAAGCCCCAACTCGGGCTACTCTTAGTGGGGGGGTGGTTTGCCCGTACTAAATTTAATTAGTCAAATAGTTCCTGTAATCTTATAGTGAAATAAAAAGATAGGTTCAATCAATCAATCCACTAAATAATAAAATATGGCAAAATTGTTATTTATTGTTTTCCCAGTGTATCATTTAAATTACAGCAACATACTAAACCGTAATGCATACAGGGTATCCCAAGATAGGACGTTTGTGTTGGTGGGAGAAGGGGAAAACCCTGAACAAGTAAATTTTGACACAAAAATCAGCCCCCTAAAAATAAAAATTGACGCGTTCAATATTTTTTTATAATGGTACAAATAACGGAAATATTAAGGGTAGCTTCTTCTAACTGGAATGCACTGTATATATTTTTTAATTTGCTGCCATAAGACAAGTATTTTAAAAACTCTTTATGCATAATGCAAAAAATTGACAAAAATATATTTTTTTACTTTCATTCTCTAATTTTAAAGTTGAAAATTAAATTAATTTCTCTACAGCATTTCCTTGTGCAATTTTGTCCTATTTTAAAAAATGAAGGTAATTTATTCCTGGTCATTTTTCTTATTTTTAGGTATACCTTGCCCTGTATATTATCAATTAAAGTAAAACTTTGTATTTGCCAGTTTTAAAGAATCCAAAAATTTTGGTACATCTGTCTTCTTGTAACACATATTCTGGGACACACTGTCTACAGGTTGATTCCTAATCCATTCGCAATAACTTAATAATAAACTCGAAAATAACTGGGTATATTTTATCTTATTTTGATTTTAATAAACATTTTGACTACAAGAACACCTACCATTTTTTGGCCGTAAAAGATTTCAAAATTATTTTAAACCACGATTTCGTCATTTACGTCACTATTCATGAAGTCGCAAAAATGGTTGCATTTAAAATTATTTCATTCCATGACGTTACTTACAATTTAAAGTCGTTTACAACAGAAGTTAATCTATTTCATCAGCTTCTTTTATATTTCCATTTTATTATAATAACAAAAGCACTATAAAAACACATTTGACAGATAAATTATGAATTGTAACTTCTAGTACCATTAGTGCTAAATTTATTTCTGGAAATTTTTTCAAAGCCACGAATATTTTGAAAATTATTCCGAGCCGCAGGCGTTACGCCGTAACAGCCAAAACAGATACAAAAAACTTAAGTAAAATATACGTTAATCTGATTAAATTATTAAATGCTTTAAAACCAGAAAAAATCTAAACAAATATAAAAAGAAATTCTTGCTATCTATTCTCTATACAGTTAACAGCTGATAGTATTACCTGCCTTTCAGTCAAAAACTATATTTAAATACGTTAACAAGTAATATGTCCATATCTACGAAAGATCTAAATGTTTTTTTTTGTTTTTTTAAAATGTGACGACTAAATTTTAGCAACTACTTCTTATTGTTTTTTAAAAAATGTGTGTGGGTTACCACTAATTTATGTTTTAAAGGTATGAACATTAAGACTCATTTCTTGTATTTTAACTGAACTTCTTTGTCCCCTTTTTATTGTAGACCTAATATTCTGATGAAGGCTAAATCGCCGAAACGTCAATATTTAGTAGAAATATATATGTGACTTTAAGAACCAAATTTTACAAGGATTTTTATTTAGTACTTTTATGCCCAATTTGCGAAAAAAATATTACAGAAATAAAGTCAAAGAAAGCAGATAATCAAAAAATAATATTCTTCGTGTAACTTTGACACGAGCTTTAAACTTTTACTATAAAATAAATATTTTCCATTTTACCAATTGTAGTTGCAAATATATGTAATTTTTATGGTGACCAAGAGGAAGGTGTGTAAACAACAACGGGAGTATTTTGAAAAAACGGGTTTAAATTACAGCATTTCTATTAGAAAACAATAGAGGGTGCTCATATCAATCGGGATCAAATGAAACCAAGATAAAACAGTGTTGCCAGATATATCAATATGTAGTGGAATTCATCTCATTTCTTTTCACAGATAATATGACGACTTTTGGATTTATGACTTTTAAAGCGTAATTTAAAAGAGCCTAAATCTATTTAAACTATTAAAATGTTACCTGGGTTGTATTTTAAAATCTTATATGTGTAATTATTAAAAATTTCAAGAATTTCTAAGTTTAAAATGTATTTATTTGTATAAAACATAGTAAATAATCCATTTTACATTTTGGGTAGGAATTTACGAAATGTCATTTTGCAACACAGCTTTCATGGGCATCTTAATTAAATTTTAACTTTTCTAAATTTGACGTGTTATGCTAGGTTAACAACGACGTTCGAAAAATTGTCAAAAGACAATATTTTGATGATTATGTGCATTAAAATGGTTCTTTTATTTTATTAAATGTGAAATAAAGAGTAAATACTGCCTTGCTTCAAACTGCTAAATAGGAAATATTTCTAAAAAAGGAGATATCTATTTTTAAAATTCAACCGGTAAGTATTTAACTGGCAAATTATTTAAATATTTTTAAGTAAAACTTGATTTTTTTAATTGAAACTTACTTGACTGATCTCAAAGTTATTTTTTAAGCCGTTTATTAGTCCAAATTACCGTAAAACTTACGTTTATATTAAATTGGAATTTTTACTGTCTAGTAGATAATTTAAAATTTGACGTTAAAGTAGGGTAACTTCATAATTTAGAATTGTACTAGGTATATCCTTGAGAGATGCATTACACGTACCTTCGAGGTTATGCATATTAGAGACAGTCTTGTCACTTGGCTATAAAGTAATAATTACTTTATTTATTGAAGATATGTTCTGTAGTTTGGCGGATTCATTTAATGAATGGTACTTCTTTGGGTACACGCCAAAATTAAATTAATAAGAAAATGTTTATTTAACAACTCGAAAAAAATGCCTTCTTCATAAAAAACCCGCTTAATAAGAAAATAAATTTACACAAAAATATTTGTAGGTGAGATGTACAGCGTGGCCTAAGAAAACTTGTTTCTAAATTAAAATTTAGAGTATTTATTAACTAGGGTAGAAAACTTACTAAAAGGTGATTTCCTATGTCATTTTATGAAAAAATGTTTCTATAACCATATGTTCGGAGTTGCTTCGTTTCTGAAATACAAGGCGTTAATTATTTTTTTAAAAGTCGGTATTTTATAAATATCTTAAATACGAAACCACATACAAAAAAATGTACAATATTAAAAATTTGTATTTTTATTTGCTTTATAGAAAAACATATACAAACTACATAAAAAGCCAGTGGCGAACATTAGTAGGCATGGCGTTACCTTGGCCGAAGAAGAAGAATCACAGCTGGGCGAGAGCCAAGGGTGAATGCCAGAATCTGGCGCTAACTTCAGGTGGCTCTCGCCCAGGCTCCTGGCTCTTGCCCATAGCTCCTTTACTCGGAATCTTGGGCGACGTATATTTTAGGGTACTGCGCATGCGCGTCATATTTAGGAATCTTGCGCAACGCGTTATTTAGGGCGTGGTCAATCTGTCACATGTCATCTGTCAAATGTCATCTGTCACCTGTCATATGTCAAAATCTCTGACGTCATATTTAGGAATCTTGCGCAACGCGTTATTTAGGGCGTGGTCAATCTGTCATCTGTCATCTGTCAAATGTCATCTGTCACCTGTCATATGTCAAAATCTCTGACGTCATATTTAGGAATCATGCGCAACTCCATATTTAGGGGCGTGGTCAATCTGTCATCTGTCAAATGTCATCTGTCACCTGTCATATGTCAAAATCTCTGACGTCATATTTAGGAATCTTGCGCAACTCCATATTTAGGGCTTGGTCAATCTGTCAAAAGTCATCTGTCACCTGTCAAATATCACGTGACTTAGAAAATGGCGCCTATCAGCTGTCACCTGTCATATTTTGCGAACCACGTGGTTACGTGAGATAAGGCAGTACGCATGCGCGAAAAATAATGTCAATATAACCTAGAAATAAGGCGTTGATTGAAATGACATAACCTAAATTTATACGAATAAGCCTTTGCCCCACGCCTAGGGCTCCGGGCCCCTCGTTTAAGCCAGGGAACCCAGGAAAGCAGTAATTTTGCCGTCTTTTAAATAATTATACTGTAATAAACTGTTTATTAATGAAATAACAGCGATATAATTTAAAAGACGGCAAATAACAGTGTTCTTATTTAAAAAGCAGTAATTTTGCCGTCTTTTAAATAATTTTACTGTAATAAACTGTTTATTAATGAAATAACAGCGATATAATTTAAAAGACGGCAAATAACAGTGTTCTTATTTAAAAAGCAGTAATTTTGCCGTCTTTTAAATAATTTTACTGTAATAAACTGTTTATTAATGAAATAACAGCGATATAATTTAAAAGACGGCAAATAACAGTGTTCTTATTTAAAAAGCAGTAATTTTGCCGTCTTTTAAATAATTATACTGTAATAAACTGTTTATTAATGAAATAACAGCGATTTAATTTAAAAGACGGCAAATAACAGTGTTCTTATTTAAAAAGCAGTAATTTTGTTGTATTTTAAATAATTATACTGCAATACACTGTTTATTAATAAAATAACAGCGATATAATTTAAAAGACGGCAAATAACAGTGATTTTATTTAAAAAGCAGTAATTTGCCGTGATACAAGGAGATATATAGGTATATTATACAGGGCCGCCAGCGGTGCTAATATTATCACAAGTAGATATACAAATTATATACGAGGCTGTCAACGACACTAATATTACCAAGTATACCTATCGAATAGCGAAAACCGCATGGTATATTAACCCATCAAGAGTAGGTTTCTTGTTTTGACAGGTTTCAGGTTGATTGATGCAGTACGAACCAAGGAGGCAAAGTATGATGTGATTTAAAAACACACAACCACACCACACCTCTCGGGGACTGACCAAGTCTCTCTGGACTTATCTAATATATGTATCTACAATTATGACGCCTGCGCAAAAGTCTAAACATGAACAGGTAATTAAATATGAACAGCAAAATAAACAGCTGAACAGCCCTGTAGTTTCAAAATACAGCCCTGTATTTTCCAAATACGGCACCGTTTTTCTAAAATACAGTGCCGTATTTTAAAAACGGTGCCGTATTTTAAAAAACAGTGCCGTATTTTAAAAACGGTGCCGTATTTTAAAAACGGTGCCGTATTTTAAAAACGGTGCCGTATTTTAAAAAACGGTGCCGTATTTTAAAAAAGGTGCCGTATTTTAAAAACGGTGCCGTATTTTAGAAAAACGGTGCCGTATTTTAAAAAACGGTGCCGTATTTTAAAAAACGGTGCCGTATTTTAAAAAACGGTGCCGTATTTAAAAAAACGGTGCCGTATTTTAAAAACGGTGCCGTATTTTAAAAACGGTGCCGTATTTTGAAAAACGGTGCCGTATTTTAGAAAAACGGTGCCGTTTTTCTAAAATACGGTGCTGTTTTGTGGGGCCCCAGGGCTTAGGCGGGGGGCGTTATCGCAGGGCTCGGTGCTCTAAGCGTTGGAAGTTCCTAATGCCAAAGGCAACTAACGCCAAATGTTGCTAGCGCCCCTCTTCTTTAAAAGTAGGGTTATGTTGTGATTCTTCTTCTTCTTTTCGAACAGTCATTTTCTAAGTCACGTGATATTTGACAGATGACATGCGACCACGCCCTAAATAATGCGTTGCGCAAGATTCCTAAATATGACGTCAGATTTTTCGAATGACAGATGAACCCGCCTCGCGTTCTTACCCTAGACCGAAATATTGAATTTTTAAATTTGACTCACGTAAATTTAGCGCTTGGCTAATATTTTCGAAATAAGGGTTGATACCCTTACAAATTATATTTAAATATGTTTCTTAGGCCCTAATCTCGCTTTTAAACAAAAATCGTAAATATCGTATGTACTGAAACCAAAATATTTATTTTTTAATTCTGACATTCGTATACTCTTCTTTTAGCGCTCGGCTAATTATTTAAAAATTGGGGCTGATACTCTTACAAATTATATTGAACTATGTTTCCTCGAATTTGTTGATTTTTTTTAATAACTTGTCTGTCAATCATAACAACGGCTGTGTAAGAACTTTGAGTTTATCTATTTAGGCCCTATTTACTCTCAAATAACATATTTATTTAAAAAATTAGTGTTACTATATATTTATTAAAAATAATTGTTTAAAAAAAGAATGACTAAAATCAAACCACTAGAAGCCAAGATATACGTCAAAAACTGTTAAGGCCCTATTTACTCTCAAATAACATATTTATTTAAAAATTAGGTTAATATATTTATTAAAAATAAATTGTTTAAAAAAGAATGACTAAAATCAAACCACTAGAAGCCAAGATATACGTTAAAAACTGTTAAGGCCCTATTTACACTCAAATAACATAATTATTAAAAATTTTAGTACTAATATTTGTAGATTTATAAAAATTAAATTATTAGCAAAAAGAACAACTAAAATCGGTCTACTAGAAACCAAAATATACGTTAAAAACTGTTAAGGCCCTATTTACTCTGAAATAACATATTTATTTAAAAAATTAGTGTTATATTTATTAAAAATAATTGTTTAAAAAAGAATGAATAAAAACCACTAGAATTATTATTAACTGATATATATTTCTCTTATATTTTTATTATTATTTTACCTTCACCATATTGTCGTCATGTTTAATAAACTACGTGCGTTTAAATTTTAAGGTTATGTTAATCAATCCTAAAATATTTCTAGGTTATATGTTGACTAAAGTATATGACGTATGAAGCTAGCTTACAATCGTGGGTCCCCTGGCTTAAACGAGGGGCCCGGAGCCCTAGGCGTGGGGCAAAGGCTTATTCGTATAAATTTAGGTTATGTCATTTCAATCAACGCCTTATTTCTAGGTTATATTGACATTATTTTTCGCGCATGCGTACTGCCTTATCTCACGTAACCACGTGGTTCGCAAAATATGACAGGTGACAGCTGATAGGCGCCATTTTCTAAGTCACGTGATATTTGACAGGTGACAGATGACTTTTGACAGATTGACCAAGCCCTAAATATGGAGTTGCGCAAGATTCCTAAATATGACGTCAGAGATTTTGACATATGACAGGTGACAGATGACATTTGACAGATGACAGATGACAGATTGACCACGCCCTAAATAACGCGTTGCGCAAGATTCCTAAATATGACGTCAGAGATTTTGACATATGACAGGTGACAGATGACATTTGACAGATGACATGTGACAGATTGACCACGCCCTAAATAACGCGTTGCGCAAGATTCCTAAATATGACGCGCATGCGCAGTACCCTAAAATATACGTCGCCCAAGATTCCGAGTAAAGGAGCTATGGGCAAGAGCCAGGAGCCTGGGCGAGAGCCACCTGAAGTTAGCGCCAGATTCTGGCATTCACCCTTGGCTCTCGCCCAGCTGTGATTCTTCTTCTTCGGCCAAGGTAACGCCATGCCTACTAACATTTTTCTTTCAATAATATTGGCTGTTGTGCCCACTGAGACGCTACTAGATCCAATAAAGTTAATCTAGGTAAAACTTTACAAACGCTTGATTTCATTAAACAAATACACCAAAATGTTTCTCTGATTCTAATCTGATTTGACCCAGTCGATTAAGGGGTATTTAATATATTTATAAAATATCGATTTTTTTAAACTTTAACGCCCTGTATTTCAGGCAATTCCGGACATATGTTTATAGAAGATTTTCTTCATAAAATCACCCTTTAAAGTTTTGTGCTGTAGCTAGGATATACGGTGTATATTAATTTGGTAACACGACTTCTTTAAGCCACCCTGTACATCCAACATACAATTATTTTTGTGAAAATGTATTTTCTTATCAAGCAGGACTTTTTAAAGAGGCATTTTTTTCGTAAAGTAAATAAATAAAAAGTTTCTCATTTGGTAAAAACTTTCGAAGGCACGCTGTATATGTAACTAATTTTCATTTACTTTTTAGATTACCCAAGTTTTTGCTGGCTAATTACACTACTACCGAATCCTAAAAACCTTTGTTGGAAACTTTTTATTGAAAAACTTTGTACTGTTAGGTTCATAAATAAAAAATAATATGATTTCTTGAAGTTCAAGAAAAGCGTATATCGGCGTACCTAATGTAGCACTGTACAATACATTATTCATAACTTTATTCCTTATCTAACCACCTTGATAATTTTTTAGTACAGGTGAGCGGATCCTAGCTACGTCCTTGCTTAAAACTAAATTTTATTATTTACTACATTTAAGCAGACTTAAATATTTTTGTCTAATCGCTACCTGCTAGTGTTCACCGCACTAAAACTCAGTGGAAGGAATCAAGCTTGCACGACGTGTATACTTAGCTTATAAGTTCTACACAAACGTTAAATATTCTTGTTTATTGTTGTATACAAAACCTTGTGACATTAGCAATTATTTTTTTATATATAAAGTGAACTGTTTAATCAAAGTCAGGGTCTTTTTAAAAGAATCATTTGTTTTTTTATATTTAACAAATAAGTATTCGCAACATTGCAAAACTCTATTTTGTATATTTTAAAGCAACAAGTCTAACCTTTAGTTTTAAACTCTACTTGTATCTTAAGAGACAAGCAAAATTTTTAAATCAACACTTTAAATACAAAAACTAAACAAAAGTTTAACTTCCAAAAAGTAAACGACAATTTAAAAAATTAAAGATAAAATAAAAATTTTATTTTTCTTTTTTTTATTATTATTATTAATGACACAGTTCAAAATTCCTATTCCTATTTTTACTATCTAAAATAATTAAGGAATTGTTCCTCCTTCAGAGAAATGAGAGCTAAAGCTAAATTAAAATAATAATACTTTTTTATTCAACGTAAAAATGTATATAATAAAATTAAAATAATGGTGATCTTGGGAATTTGGGCATCCGTTACGTAATTCTTTCAAAATATCATATTTTTGTTAAATAAAAACTTATTAAAATTGGGTAGTGTTCTCTATAGCGTCGTATGTAAAAATTATTGAACTTTTCTATTTTACTTTTGTACTATTTTTTGTACATATGCAACATAAGCAGCAACCCCAGAAAGATCCCGATTGAACACAGTACCCTCTAGTGACATATTTAGAACTATAATTTAGACAAAAAATCAAGCCCGTTTTGAAAGCATGTCGATTACACTCCTTCTTCAAGGTCTCCTTAGTAATTTTAGAGCTTATCATTGTTTATTCTTTTATATTATATATACGACGTGTATACTTAGCTTATAAGTTCTACACAAACGTTAAATTTTCTTGTTTATTGTTGTATACAAAGCCTTGTGACAATAGCAATTATTTTTTATATATAAAGTGAACTGTTTAATGGAAGTCAGGGTCTTTTTAAAAGAATCATTTGTTTTTTTATATTTAACAAATAAGTATTCGCAACATTGCAAAACTCTATTTTGTATATTTTAAAGCAACAAGTTTAGTCTAACCTTTAGTTTTAAACTCTACTTGTATCTTAAGAGACAAGCAAAATTTTTAAATCAACACTTTAAATACAAAAACTAAACAAAAGTTTAACTTCCAAAAAAGTAAACGACAATTTAAAAAATTAAAGATAAAATAAAAAATTCTATTTTTCTTTTTTTTTATTATTATTAATGACACAGTTCAAAATTCCTATTCCTATTTTTACTATCTAAAATAATTAAGGAATTGTTCCTCCTTCAGAGAAATGAGAGCTAAAGCTAAATTAAAATAATAATACTTTTTTATTCAACCTAAAAATGTATATAATAAAATTAAAATAATGGTGATCTTGGGAATTTGGGCATCCATTACGTAATTCTTTCAAAATATCATATTTTTGTTAAATAAAATCTCATTAAAATTGGGTAGTGTTCTCTATAGCGTCGTATGTAAAAATTATTGAAATTTTCCATTTTACTTTTGTACTATTTTTTGTACATATGCAACATAAGCAGCAACCCCAGAAAGATCCCGATTGAACACAGTACCCTCTAGTGACATATTTAGAACTATAATTTAGACAAAAATCAAGCCCGTTTTGAAAGCATGTCGATTACACTCCTTCTTCAAGGCCTCCTTAGTAATTTTAGAGCTTATCATTGTTTATTCTTTTATATTATATATACCTTATATTACTACAGTTGGTAAAAATATTTTATTTTAATTTTTTAGACCCATACCTTGCATTCGTCTGCTCTTCACTTATGTCTAGTACTTCTGTCTTATGATATTATTTTACTAACTGTAGTTGTATAAAATTGTCATTTAAGGTCTTAAAACCTCACATTATTTTATATTATGTTATGTCTGAAATACTACAACTGGTACAAAATAACATTTTCTTTAATTATGTATGTGAATGGCAGACATGACGTTAAAGCAAATTCAATGATTATGTCAAAAAATTTCACTATAATTCGTTCCAGGGTACCCCAAGCAGGAGAAAAAAATTTCCGATAAATACGTGTGTTGTCATGGTAATGCAACCAAAACTACACATTTTATTGGTCAAAAAACAGTGGTGTGGAATTTTCAATATAATTCGAAACGTCCCTCTGCGAAGGTTTTAAAATACTTTTAATAAGAGACATTTGTGACGTCACTACACGAAATAATTTCTGGCGCGAAAATTGAATGATTTCAACTAATTTAAAGTAAAATTACGGTTTTGATTTATTGACACCTAACATTTTTCTTTTTAATTTTTATTGTAGCATTCTATGATTAACATGCCAATAATAAAACAAGTACAAATAACAGTCTTTTGTTTTTCGACTTCCCTAGGCGGGGTAAAGGTTTGCAGAAACTTATTTTTAGTCATTAGTCCATTTTTTAAGTGGAAGGATGGTGGATCATTAGCATATCCAGAAAGGGCATTTTATTTTAAATAATTTGGTACTACATAGTCAGTATTTCAGTAAGACTCCTTAACACCTAACCTATACTTATATTATAAAGAGGTAAATTTGTTTGTTTGTAGAAGATACTCTTCGGAAGTACTGAACCGTTTATGAAAATGCTTTAATAATCAGAAAGCTACACAATTCGGGAATGCTATAGGCTATACTTTATTATAATTGAACAAAAACTTTAGAGAAAAATATTGGCATATGTATATCAAGTCAGCGGACAAATATAATTAACTTCCAACGAAGTGGAACAGCTATTTTTCATATAAGGTTTAAAATCAACAAGGAAATTTCAATATTGATTTTGTAACAAAAAAGTTGCAAGATATAATCATAATAAGTAGTTTAAACTATCAATTAGCTTGTAATTAACAAGTAGTCTGAATAGGCAAGCATATAACTTAGTACTTTTCTAGTAATTTTTCTTTTACAGAACTTTCGCTATAAGCAGTCACTGTATTGAAGTAGGGTTTCTGTTAATATACTGCTTAGAAATCCTAGTCTAGTTTGTAGCCGGTGCTTGGACGATTTCAAGTAGCTTTTCTATTTACGCCTGCGGGTAACAGGTTTACAGGTTTCACATTCTAGAAACTCTAGGAATTAAAGAACGAACAAAGTGGGAAGTTGTTGGACCATATAGAGATGCATACGCGCCACACCACAAGTTTCTCAGTTGGAAACCGTGAGTGGAGGAATTATACTGGACAATTCCTTCGAGCAGAAACCATTGAAGTACCTAAAAAGCGACAAATTTCCTACAGTTTGACAACAAGCGAGAGAAGGAAGCCTTTCTGTGAGAATTCCATTAAAACCGCACTGTTTTTACTGTAGTTAATCCAAATTTTAGCGGCCGACCCGATTTTCAAAAGTAATAGCGTTGAATAGAAAATTAAAGGACTTTTAAAACAAGGCGCCATATGACCCCTTTTTCATTTAAAATAAATAAATAGTTGCTAGTGCCTTTTTGGTACTAGGACACGTGACAGAAATTATTTCTATGCCAAAAGGTGGTGGCTTAAGTGACACCCTTTAACCTAAATTTTACTCGACCTTAATATTTTGTCCCCTTTAAAAGATAAAGGGGAATGAGGACTTTTAAAATCCTCACTGTATAGAATGCTTTATTTTCACTTAATTTTTTTTCCAAGATGGGTGAGGAATATTAAAGAAATCTTGAAAAAATAACTTTTTAAAAATATTGGCAATAAATTGCCTACACATGATACTTTTTCATTTGAAATGTTAATAAAACTCCGATTTTTCAGTCGACTTTCCTCATGCAACGAGGATTTGTTTGTGTTCAGTGGTGCATATCTTGCAAATTTACATTGAAACAACTGGAAAATGTACCTTTGTTAGTGTAAATTTTTGGCACAAAAATGCATATTATTTATCTATCTCCAGGGGCATAATAAAGTTATATTTTTAATAACATTTTAGGAAGCAGAAATATTAAAAATATTTATCTGCTTTAACACACATTTTTTTTTTATAGAAAGTCAACACTTTAACAGACAGACGTATTTAAGCTAAACTCTTATATTTTTTGGTTGTTTTTAACTGCCACTTACCAAATTACTGAAAATTGTGAAGTCCTGGATGTAAGTGTTGGTTCTTCTAATCAGAGCCACACAGCAGGGGTGTGAATAGGCTTTTTCAGAGGAAACTGGGTTATAAATACAGGAATATTGCCCATTTGTATGCAGGGTTTCCGGAAAGGTGAGGTCAATTGCGCAATCAATTGCCTATGGAAGAAAGCATGACTTACTTTAAAGGCCAAAATATCATTATTATTATGGCAACCGTTTAAAAGTTATAAATGAAATTCATTATTTGTTATTCTAACTTTGAAGGTCAATAACCCCCTAGGGAAGCGCGATAGAACTTTTTTTATATAAAGTACTAACATTATTTTGGCTCACTCTATCACCCCTAACATTTTTGACCTCACCTTTTCGGACACACTGTATAAAGTTTTTAGTTTATAGTCTGGAGGTAAGGATCTTTTTTTTGCGTTGCTCTGTTTTTTTCGTATGTGTTACTTTTATTAAAATTGTTTTTTTTTCTTTAATTGACCGAAACAATTAATATTTGTACTTAGAAGCAGCCAAAAATAATCTTAACTAACACCTTAGAATTACTCCTTAAGCTAGATTTATAGACTGACGTTTCTGTTTCCGTTTGCCATTTGACGTTTTCAGTTAGAAGATAAAATAACAACTTTGTATTGGTCAATTTATAGTTTCTCTTTACCGTTTTCATAAAATATACCATATTAAAAACGGAAACGTCAAACGGCGACCGGTAACGGAAACGTCAATCTATAAATTTAGCTTTCTTCGCAACTTATTAAATGGATGGCTGTTTTGCTTCCTTTAAATTGTTTAATAAGAAGCAAAAACTTTTTTGCACCTATTTCTTTAATTCCATACTTACTTATTATTTTATAGTTTTCCCATTGTATTTGTTTTTTTATTGGTAATATACAGTGCATTCAAATTAAAACGAGCCAGCCTAAATAATTCCGTTATTTGTACACTTCTAAAAAAATCCGTCAATTTTTATTTTTAGAGGGACATATTTTTGTGTAAAAATTTACTTGTTTAGGGTTATCCCCTCCCCTCACCAACAAAAACGTCAAAAAGTTAAAATGAGAAGAGGGGGGTCAGTGATACCTTATCTTAAACTTAATTTTTCTATTTTAAATAAGACAGCCAGTATATTTATACTAATTTAAATAAAAAATTACATGCCAAGTGTAATGATACTTAATTTGCTACATTTTAACATCTTACCTCTTAATATTGTGTTTTTTAATCTAGAAAGCCATGAATGCAAATGTAATGCTGGAGTGCCTCAGGGCTCAGTTCTGGCACCAACATTGTTTCTTCTTCACATCAACGACCTTCTCTCGTCTACAACTAATTTCATACATAGTTTCACCGACGATAGTACCCTTTACTCATAATTTAATATTGGATTGGGGCGCTAAAAATCTCGTCCATTTTAATGCATCTAAAACACAATCATTTTCCTTGTCGCGAAAAGAGTAATCAAATACTCATCCTCTACTTATAAGCGGCCAAGTTTTACAGAGCAAAGACACCTTCCATCTAGTAGGCGTTACATTTGAAAGTAACCTTAACTGGCATAAATACATTGTATCTATAGCCACGGCAGCTTCAAAAAGTTTGGATTTCTCTTTCGTGCCAAAAAGTATTTTTCCCCTTCTAATTTATACACTTTATATGTGTCCCAAATCCGACCTCACTTGGAATATTGTTCTCATATCTGGAGCATGGCGTCTCCCACAACCCTAAGCATTCTTGATTCCATTCAAAGAAGAGCTATTCGTCTCATTAATGATCCTTCACTTACAGAAAGGCTTCCCTCTCTTGCCCATCGTCGGGCTGTGGGGGATTTATCGCTTTTTATAGGTACTTCCATGGCTTCTACTCTGAAGAATTGTCCAGTATAGTTCCTTCAATCGCGGTCCCGAACAGAGAAACTCGAGTTGCCGCGCGTATGCATCCCCATACGGTCCAACTGAACAGGCCGCGAACTTCCCACTTTGTTTGTTTTTTTATCCCTAGAGTTTCTAGAATGTGGAACCTGCTGCCCGCCGAGGTCTTTTCTTTCCCCCAAATCTAAGTATTTAAGTCCCGTGTCAACAAACTCCCTCTTACCTCACTTAAGACACCCACGGTACGTTAGTATTTAGGCTTTAAGCCTTCGTGGTTTGTCCAAAGATAAAAAAATGTCATTATACTCAAAACGTCCTTTTATATTCAAATTAGTAAAAATATACCAGGTGTTCCATTTGAAACAGGAAAATTCAGGTCGTTTCTGGCTAAACCAAAAGCAATGGAAAACAACTAAGTTCGTAAAAAAATGCACATTTATGTAATGTATCTACGAACCAAATTGTATTTTTATATTTTAAACAATAAAAAAGATAGAGATGAGCCACTCGCTAGGGACCCCTGTTTTTAGAGTTAATTTTTTCAAAAACTAATGAACCGATTTAAAAAAATTTAAACCAATAAAAAGATAATTTAAACCACTTTAAGATATGGTATCACTTAAACCCCTCCCATTTGAATTTTTTAACGTTTGTGTTGTTTAAAGGAGAGGGTTACACCGAACAAGCAAATTATGACACAACAATGGGTCCCCTTAAAAATTAAAATAAAAGATGTTTTAGGATTTTTTCTATAAGTTTATAAATAACGAGTTATTTAGGGTGGCTCGTTTTAATTGAAATGCGCTGTATATATTATAATATTAAAAAAAATTCATATAACAACTGTACCAAAAAATATTAGCATATTTATGGCTTCTTAAAGTAAATTTTAAGATGCTGCAATAACAAACAAATCTTGTTAAAAAGGCTAGTTATAGAATTTTTTCAACCAAAGAAGGTAACAGATAAAAAAAATGGTATTTTTGCAAAAGCAATTTAAAGATGATTTTGTTTTCAGGGATCTTAAATGTAGCTAAGGATTAGGATTTTATCCCGATGTACTGTTGTTAAAAAAATAAAAATAGTTATTTAAAATATCTAACAATTTTTAATACCTGTCTTTGTATCTGCTTACACGCTTAAGTGGGATGGATTTGCCTCTATGTGATGCCTTCGAATACATTGCAGCATATTTGCATGTCACAAGAACTTTAAACATTTGCATTATGTTACCTGCATACCCTAAGCTCCGACATTAGTATAAGCTTTTTTAAAAATATACTTCGGATAATTTGCTTAACTCCATATTTATCCCAGATTTTACAAAATAAAAATAAAGATCTCGAAAATTATAACACATGGAAAAGTATATTGCAATTATTTCAATTTTATTTATATTCTTTTAATTTTTGTTTATTTATATGTAAAAGCGCTAATTTTTAAAAACCCTTTGCACCTTTTTATAATATAGGAACAAAAAATAAAATTTAGCTATTTCTATGTAATAGGGTTTTTTCCCAACATTAAGTCAAAAACTAAATTTATGACATTGATCATTCACTTAGAGAAAGGCTTTCTTCTTTTTCTTTATTTAAAAATGGTTTGGGAGTTTATCAAAAAAAAAAAATAAAACAAAAGGTACTTTTATTCAGATTACTAAAATTAAGCTTAAACCCTACTTCTTTATTTCACATTATGTTTTTGGATTGGGCCAGAAAATTTGATAATTTTTTATTGAAATATGTGTCAAATAAAATTTTTGATTTCGCAATTTTATCGATAAAAAAATACAGGGTAATTAATGTAACGGTGGCCAATACCACTTTATTGTTTATAATACAACACCTTGCACATTATTTAATTTTTGGGTTCTTCGGAACATTCTAACCACATTTAGTGAACACAATCCTAAACCTATCTCCAAAAATATTTAAATATTTTAGATTTACAGCAAAAATTACCACCTAAAACAAAGATATTATTTGGTAACAAATATTCGAAAAACACACTTAAAAACGTGTAAATTAAAAAAAAAAACTTTGATGTCAAGGTAGAAGATGTTCTAAATGCTCATCGCGAACGTTTTGGCAACATCACAATCTTAAAAAATATGATAAACATTTATTAATTAATTTGTTTTTTTTATTATAAGGCAAATTTTTTTAAGCAGGTCACCACAAATTAATTAATTAATTTTAAAATATCTTTTAACATATTTTGGTAGCTTCTTAGATTGAAAGTAATACCCCGGAACGGTTTTTGATATTTTTTATTTTTAAAAATTTAGGTGACAAAGTTTTAAGTACTATTTTTGTAAATTACAATATATCGGCGAATAATTACCAGATTTCGATAAAAATTCGTTTGTGCAGAGGAATAGTAAAATAACAAAAAAATTTACGTAAAAAAATAGCTGCTTACAAATAATTAGTTTTAATATATAAAATTAAGTTTAAATCTATACGCCTATTAAGAAGCAACTTTGAATTTCGGACTTAATTTAGACATTTTGCCTGACTTTCTTCCCTGGCGTTTTGCATATGTTTTGTATTTATAATTTTACTTGCACCATTTAAAGTTAATGTATTTCTGTAGAGTACCGAATAAATAAATAAAATAAAATAAATAAATAAACAAATGGTAATGTAACGAACTTCTTGGTGTTGTAGAGGAATTTTTTTATATAAAAATATTTGTTCATCTATTAACTTAATGATAACAGAAGAAAATTTCAATTTTCTTTTACCAGAAAAAGGATATAAACGCTTCAATGAGCTAGATATCAGTTTATTTAGCCTGAAAGGCCGCAAAAGTCTGTTCAGAAACTCGGCGCAAGACACAGCGTCCGTTGTAGTTTGTGTATTATAATTTACAAAAAAAGCACTCTAAAGTTTAATTTACATATAAATTAAAAATATATATATATATATATATTTTTAAAACCTTCTCGGGGAATTACTTTATCAAAATCAAATAGTCGATTTTTAGTGGCCTACTTAAAAAATGTTCACTCTTTATCAGTCAGAAGAAATATTGAAATCGTTTATGCTTACATTCGCATCATCAAAACTTAAATAGCAATTAAGTATTCAGTGTAAAAATAGATGAATATATTTCCTTACTCTCATAAATACATACAAAAGAGATATCTGCCTTTTTAACAGTTAATAGTTAGCAGAAGTTATTTTTTTAACTCTCAAAAAGGAATATTTTTCTTTGTAAGTTTTCAGTGTGTTGTAGTAAATTTTAGCAACAAAATAATTTTATTTAAATAATAATGTTAATATTAGCAATAAATCTGAAAGCATTTAATATTTTTAAAACCTTTATAGGTAAGCCTTATAGGGCATTATATTAGAAATGTGTTTAGAATGTTCTAAAGACTTACAAATTTAATAATATAAATAGTGTTGTATTTAAATAAGAAAGTTACACCATTAAATGACTTACACTGTGTTTTTTATTTTTGTTAAAAAAAAATACACAATAAAAAATTCCAATTCACGAGTCTGACCGTTTTTTTGTAAATGTCCACATTAATTTATTATGAAATTTATTCCATTTGACTGATACACACTGTATATTTTTTTAATTTTAAGATAATTTGTATAAATGACTTATACTCGTAATATTAAAAAAACACAATACAATTTTTGGATTTTTAGTGGACTACCTCAATTATTGCGTGTTAACTTTATGATTTAATAAAAATTAATTAGAGTCCTGTAACATGACTTTCCAAATAAAAAGAAACTTACAGTTTTTGTCAACCTAGAAGAAAAGTTTTCCAATATTGATTTTAATGATGCAACTTAATACAGAAAATAAAAGTATATTATGTGGACTACGCATACCCAATGATTCAAGTTTATCAAGCTTGACTTAAAGCGACGTATCTGCAAACCAACAAAAACTCGGTAATATTATAAAATTATTTGCAAAACTAAGAAGAACTAAGAAGTAAGAAAGTAAAGTAACGGTCAAATATCTTATAACCTGGTAGCCTAAAAAATAAGTTTCAAACAAAAGTTGCATAAATACTTTTATTTCTATCATTTCGCGAAGACTCAAAATTTACAAGGTTCTTTCTAACTACAGTACGAAACTTAAGAGGGTCATATATTTAATGGTCTTTTTTGTTGGGTACACACCAAAATCTGCCTTGAAAGATAGGACCGCTTCGGTCCTGGTCCTGGTCCCGGGGTATGGCGAGCTGCCCCTGTTTAGTCCTATTGACCCCTATAAACTGGCCGGTCGCCTGAAACTAAATAAAGAAAGATCCTCAAAAAACCCAAAAATTCTAATTAAGAGGGTCTTTTCTTATGTCTTTTTATGAAAAAAAGTTCCTATAAAAACAGGGTGTAACTCAACCGACAAACTTTAAGGGGTGATTCCACAATGAAAATTATATGAACATATGTCCTACACGTCTTAGTTTTTAAACTAGGGGTCTTAAAATTTTTAAAACATTATCGTTTTTTTATTATAACTTTTATACCAATTAAAATATTTTTAAAATATTTAGAAGACATATCCTATGCATTAAAAGACATGAAAGACAGGTTTAGCGTAAATATTTTTTACGAAAAAAATGTTGATGTATGGTTTTGCCGTAAATAAATAGAAACCATTACTTGACATAGTCAAATTCCTATCTAATTAAAGAATAAACAACAAAGGTTATTTCTTACTGTAGAATTTGACATTAGCGATACGAAATGACCATGCCAAAAAATTGTTTTTATTTTTTTATGCAAAATCCGTTCATCAAACAACAATAGTCAAGAGATTAAATTTCTTCTAAACTAAGCAAGGATAAAAAAATAATTTTCATTTTAAAAATATGTAGTGGCGTACCATTTTTTCTTAAAAAATATTCACCCCTAACCCTATGGACGACACTGGTAAGAATTTTATTTTTTCTGGTATGTCAAAAATGTTTTCCAATGCATAAGGGACGTCTCTCAATTTTTAAAAAAATATTTTAATTGGTAGAGAAGCTATAAACGATATTTTTTAAAACTTTTAACACCCTGTAGTTCAAAAACTAAGGCGTTTAGGACATATGTTCATATAAAGTTTTTTTCTTATTTTTCATTGTAGAATCACCCTGTATATGTCCAGATGTGCTTTATTTCTGCGACACAGGGTGTTCAAGTTTTTAAACAAAAGTCGATATACAGGGTGTCCGGAAAGGTAAGGTCAAAAATGATAGGCGTAATGGAGTGATCCAAAATAATGTTAGTACTTCATATAAAAAAGTCTATCGCGCTTTCTTAGGGAGTAATGAACTTTTAAAGTTAGAATAAAAAAATGTATTTCATTTACAACTTATACCAATGCTTTTTTCATAGGCAAATGTTAGCGAAGTAAGTCATAATTATACAGGGTAAGGCGATTTTGTTTTCAAGTATTTTATACATTTTTACAGGGGTAAAAAATTGACATTTTGGTTTTGATTAGTTTAATTTTATCATTATTTTTGTAGAAAAAAGATAAACCTTATTTAAATAAATATTTTGAACCGTTTCTTATAACACCGCATTTTAAATCCAAACATGCCAATATTTTGTATGCAATAAAAAATTATTTTTTTAGAAAATTATTACTATATGGCAAAATTTAAAAAAAACAATATTTATTTGTATTATTAACGTTTAAAAGGTTTACAAACAACACTAATTTGTTTAAAAATGATAAAGGAATTAAACGGTCAAAGCAAAATGTAATTTTTTTACCTCTGTAAAAAATGCATATAATAAAAGAAAAAAATTTGTCTCACCCTGTACAATTATGACTTAGTGCTCATGTGGAAGAAAACACTGGTATGGGTTAATTTAAATGCCAACATATTATTATTATTGTGGCAACCGTTTAAAAGTTATAAAAAAAAATACATTTTTTTAAATTCTAACTTTGAAGGTCAATAACTCCCTAAGGAAGCGCGTTAGAACTTTTTTATATGAAGTACTAACATTTGTTTTGCTCACTCTATCACCCCTATCAGTTTTGACCTCACCTTTGTGAACACCCTGTATTTTAAATACTTTATAACCCTTTAACCAGTTTAGATAAAATTTAATACACCTAAATGTTAGATGGCGCCTGTAAAGCTCTACCCAGATTAAGCTTATTGGGCCCAGCGGCGTCTAAGCGCGCACCACAGCCAATATTATTGAAAAAAGGTACGCCACTTACTTTTTACAAAGCTTTTATATTTTTTTAAATTACCCAACTAAAGATTAAACTTTTCGGTTCCTTGTATTTTTTCGTAACTAGAAAAAAAAATTAAAGTCACTTTAATTTCTTCTAATAGGTACCCACAGATAACATTGTACAAAAATATAAATAAAATATAAACAATTATTTGCCTTTAAATAAATAAGCAGTCGTGCATTTTACTGGCAATAGTAATTTTTCGTATATACGAGGGTCAAAATTGTTTATATTTTAATTTTAGATTTTATTGTATGCTATTTATGGATACTTTCTAGTATCACTTAAAGTGTTTTTTTTTGTTTTCTATAGAAAACAAAGTGAAATATATAAAAAAGAGACTAAAAGGTTTTACTTTTAGTTGCTTAATCAGAAAAAATATTAAAACCTTATAAAAAAATCAATGGCGTACTTTTTTCTTAATAATATTGACTGTGGCGCCCACTGAAATGCCACTAGACCAAAAAATCCTATTCTAGGTGGTGCTTTATAAGCGCCTAAGTAAATTAAATAGGTGTACCAAATTTCATTGAAATCGGTAAAAGTGTTTTTAACACATTGAAAAAATACCGTTTTTTTTTTTAAATTTTAACACCCTGTATCTCAGAAATAAAGCAAACCCGGACATATGCTCATAGGCTTTTTTTTCATAAAAAGTAATAAAAATAATCCTCTAATGTTTCGTACCGTAGTTAGGAAACACCCTGTATATTATGTTTCACAGTTGTGGTTTACCACAGTTGTTTTTTTTTAATGGATCGCTTTGTATATTTAAAAAAATCGATTTTACGGTACATTCTAAAAATATTGTAGTTATCAACATAAATAATTTATAAAATTGTAGTTTTTGATACTGATATACAATTAAAAAATAATGATAAATCCTTTAAATTTTAAAAACTAAGTAAATTAATTTTTACCAAATAATTAACATCAGTCACTCATTACTTTTAATAATTATGTCAGAAGTATAGGGTATTTCAGCTTGATATACTAGTATACCAGTATAAAAAATATAATTTTTATATCTTTACTTAATATTTATTGTAATTATAAATTAGGTAGGGTGCTGTTTACTAAACACCACCCCCGGTGCCTTTTGAGAAGCAAGAAATAACAGAAATATATATATATATATATATATATATATATATATTTTAATCACTACAAAATCTTTTTTAAAAACATCTGCTTCTTAAAATTATATTTACTTCAAAAAAACCTCTTTTATTTATACCTGCATTAAAAACGTTCTAAGTAAAGTAACATTAAAGTGATCAAACTAAAATTAGGGTATTTAAATTATTAAAACCTATGTAGAGTAAGAATTTAAAATTATCGTTTTGACGTATTTATTTTAAAAATTTCAAGTTTTTAGAATTTAAAAATTTCATATAAAAATATTAATTTAAAAAAGTAATCAAAATGATTTTATAAATTTTAATTTTGTTGTCAAAAATGAGACATAAGAAAAATCTTTAAAAGAAAGTTTTAGAAATTAAAAATATGAATGTTAATATTACACCTACAGTACGTTTTAATTACAACGAGCTGCTTTGTATAATTTCGTTATTTATAAACGTATAAAAAACCTCAAACCCGTCCATTTTGATTCTTCAATAAAAACATTTTTCTGCCAACAATAACTAGTTTAAAGTCTTCCTACCAACACCAACGTCAAAAAGTTTAAAATGGAAAAGGGGTCAAGTAATACCTTATTCAGGGGCGGCGAGTTTTGAGATTTTATATGGGTGCTATGTGTCAAAAATGTTATTTGTCAAAAAAATTTTAAGACCAAAAAAAGGTCCTCAGCCCTAGAAATTATATTCTTTCTTGCCTCATAAAAACTTAAAGAGCAAAAAGGGGGATCCTTACCCACATGAACAGTTATCATGGACAAAAATGTCCATTGTTCATATGGGTGCATTGCACCCATACATTTTACCTCTTTGAGTGCATTGATCTCCGTGAACTCGCCGTCACTGACCTTATTCTGTTATTGGGACTTAGGCCCTTCTCTGAACACAGGTTATGCAAACCCTGCATCACTTACCGCGAACTCTGAAAATCAACAGTCCCCAACGGGCTAAGAAAATCAGCAAAGTCAAACAGACATCGTCACACTTAAGCCATTTTTTATTGTTAATATGGTTCAAAACATATTAAAAACATTACATTTTCTTGCTAAACGGTGACGTCATGTACGTCGCGTAATTAACCGTGATTAAATACTTGCCAGACAATAGTTTCAAAACAATATAATTATCTTAGTCGAGCAGGCGTAAGTATCTAATTCATTAAAAACATTTTTCGGCCATTTTTTTGGAAACTTTACCATTGATGTAAATGGCAAGTGAAAAATTTTTATATTCGGTATAAACTAAAGTACATATTAACCTTCAAAAATTAAAATTATAATCATAACCTTTAAGCCGTTTGCGCTGTGACGCAACGGTTAGAAAACCTACATTTTCTTGATTTTCATGTCTATATTTTCATTTTGAAATACGGTTTAAACCTATGGTTTAAACCACTCTGATGAATACGGTTAGCAAGAAAATTTGACTTTAGTCAAATTCGAGGTAAGTTTAGGAGACGAAACGCGAACACGAGAACGGGGTCAATAAGGACACGAAAAGGTTACTTACTTCTAAATACGAGGTGACAGATACGTAGAATTACTCACTATTACTTAAAAAGCTTCTACAGAATAATTTTTTGTATCCTTACCGACCCCGTTCAAGTATTTCACATTTTGTCTCCTAAATTCATCAGTTGATTTGACTAAATGTGACTATGTTTGTTTATCAGTTTTAAATTGGTTAAAATTGATTAAATAGTTTCGGAGAAAATTTACTCCAAATACTCTAGCCCCTAAATTTTTTTTTATGTTTAAATACTATTTAATAAGTCGGTATACCATATAAATGTAAATTATTTCATTTATTTAATTGCTTTCTTTTCCCGGTTTAACTGAAAACGACCTAAACTTTCCTAGTTTAAATAAGACATTAGGTATATTTTACTTATTTAAATAAATAGAAATTGCCATTTCTAGTAAAACGACACTTTTTGACTTCCAACTTTTAAATATTTTTAATTTTTGATTAAGAGTCCTGTTAAACCAATCAACGAGCTTTGATCATTGGTCCTGAGATCAAGACGTGTTATTTCATCTAATTGTCGTCATTAACGCCAATAATTGTATAGAATTAAAATCTGTCCATGTTAATATAAATAAAACCAAACAAAATATATAACAATATTTAAAAACTTTGATTAGAGTTGATTCGATACAATTTTTAATAAAATCAATTTTAATTGTTCTCCCCTATAGCTTCGCGTTTAGCGTTTAGCCTTTTTCTAATCGTCACTTATTTTTAATTTTAAATAGTTTTTTAAGCTTCTACCGAACTAATCACACCGAATATAAATTTTCTTGCATCGATCTCCTTAACTTAATTTACAAAAAGGACAGGCCACACTCATAATTTTGTTTTGTCCACCAACAAGCTAAAGATTTCGTTTTATTAATGTTTTTTAGAGTTTCTATGTAAAGGATTTGTTAATTATCCAAACCCCACAAATTATTAATAATGAGAAGACAGGGACAAACTAAAAGAATCATATATTTTTAAATTATTTGGAAAATTACACTTACCCATTTATCTACTCTAAAATTATAGCTTGATTACAGCGATAATTGCATAGTCGAAATGGAAAATCGCACTGTCTCTTTAATAATTATTAGTTTTTTTTAAGATTGGGGTTTGTTGTATTGTTAAATAAATTGTTTAGAAAATTATTATTCCTTTATTTAATACTTTCATTTTCTTCGAGTAATTTTCTTTCTAAATTACACTCGTGCATCTAAATACTCAGAGAATTTAGCTTTCAAGTATATTGCCTCCTAAAAACTACTCTTGTTCGTTTTCACATTTTGGCAAAAAGGCCCCTTCTTCGGAGTCGGGCTCTTTTGCCAAAATATGAAAATGAACTCTAATAGTTTTTAGGCAATACACTTTTAAGCAAAATTGTCGATAATTTTAATGCACTTGTGTAATTACTCTTGATAATTTTTGTTGTCCGCATATTGTAATAAAAACTCGGTATCTACAGACTGTCCACGGATGGGGTTAACAAGAGGACAAGTTAACCAAAAATTTAATTTTCAAAAAAGTAATTTTTATTAAAAAAATTCTTGTAAAAAAATAGGATTTACGAAGAAAAAGTTAATTTGTACACAGGGTTTGCAAAAACTTAAAAATATGATTTTTCTCAAAGGGAAAAACTTTTTCCTTGTAAAAGAACGAGTTTGCATATTTAAAAGTTACTTTTATATTTTATCGTTTTTCCTTAATAATAAATTTTTGATATTTTAAAACATTTCTCTTGAACAAAATTCATATTTTTTGAAACACCTCGTGCACCACTGACAAAAATGAATATCTAATGTTAGACCATTCAGAACTTTTTATAAGAAATAACTTATTTTCACAAAATTTATAATAAAAATATTTTTTATTTGAAGAGAACTTAGGCGGACACGCTGTACTGTATGAAGTTAACAAAAGCATGTAAAAACGTGAGATCTCTTGGCATAATATTAAAAAAATAATAATTTAAAAGTGTGTTTAAAATTAAAAGTTTTAATTTTGGTCCGATGTGCAAAATTTGAAATAACATTTAAAAAGACATTTTTGAGTTTTTTTTTAAATAGCATTTTTTTTTGTTTAAAATAGGTAAACTAACAATAAAGTGACGAGCCGACCTAATTAATTATAATATTTGTACATATTACATATACAGGGTGTTTTTAAACAAATGCAAGAAATTTTAAAAGGTGATTTTTTCATCAAAAAATATGAAAAAAGTTTTTTATAAATATATGCCCTAAACGTCTTAGTTTTTAAAATACGGGGTGTTAAAATTTTCAAAAACCCAAAAATTTCGAAAACACCTATTTTAGTAATAACTGTAATACTGGATATAAGCCTTATTTAAATAGGTATTTATTATTTTTGTTACATAATTGCTACTTAAAAACTATAAAACCTAATTTAAAAAAAAAAGATCCCGCAATGCTTCCTTCTTTTATGGTCTAAAAATATGCAATTAGGTGATTTTTTTCTTCTAAATGAAACAAAAGACGAAAAAAATTGGGAGATTTAAAAGCAGTATTTTTATTTGCCTAATCTAAAGAAAGCACAAAAATTTTACACACATTTACACAGTATGACGTACCAATTTTTTGTTGGAAATATTCTTTCAGTTGCCTTTCGAGACGCCACTGGACTTACTAAATGTAATTAAAGTAGTGATAAATTACCCCTTTAATGTTGTTAATAATATTGCCAAATAAAATCAAAATTGGGTAAAGAATGGTTGGGATATTTAAAAAAAAGTTTTTTTTTATTTTTACGCCCTTCAGTTTAAAAACTAAGACGTTTAGGAAATTTGTTCATATGAATATGATTTTTTTCTTATTTTTGGATGAAAAATCACCTTCCAAAATTTCTCGCATTTGTTTAGAAACACCCTGTATTTTTGTTAGCCAAATGTCATTATTAAATTTAAGGTTACTAGATAAGTAGATTTGATTGCCAAAAAGGATTTTATTAATTTAAACAATATTTTTGTTTTTATGTGTTCAACTTTTTAGCTATCCCTGTGTTGTAAAAGTTTTTAAACAAGTTCTTTAAATATACCTTATAAGTACCTAATAGGAAACAAGAAAACTGATAATCAAAATCAAGCTTTTGCATCTATTTTTATTATTTTTTTAAACTTGCCTTTATTACATTATACAAGATAATGTTTAAAATAGAAGTCCTAAAGACTAATTAGAAGTAACCAACTATAAATGTCATAAATAAGACACACAAAACGCAGAGAACTCACATTCATCTCCTTCTAGCAGTACTGTCTTTACAAAACACATCCTAAGTGCTCTAGATCGTAATAAAATTACAGACCGAAAAGCAGTACCATTAATGATTCCACTAGCTGCAGCTCTCGGCTATGAACCAATTACACTGCCTATTTTACAAAGCACTATATGTCGAAGGCGAAAAAAGCAAGGATAAAATTTAACAATGAAGTGATTGGTACATTTGCACCATAATATTCATTAGTAGACCGCTTTCCCGTCCTTGTCCCTGGAGACGGCAAAGAAAAACTACTCGGTGTGCCAAAGGTGGCTTCAGGAACTAGAGATCAAGCAGCAATTTCGGTCCACAGCTTATTAAAAATAGAATACTAAAGAGAAGGTTCGAGCAATTAACTTTGATACAACATCTACGAACACCGGCCAGCATAAAGGAGCATATACTGTTCTAGAAGAAGATATGATGTCTTGACAACTATTATGGCTACCTTGTCAACATCATATAATGGGGATTATTCTTGCCAAAGTATTTTCGCTATGCCTTGATCCTTCAAGTTCGCCTGAGATACCCTCATTTATAAGATTTAAAAATATTTGGGATAGTATCTCTCATGAAGATTACATAGGGCTTGACTTGACTTCAGATACTGAGGAACTTATAGTCCATTTACAATGCATTGAGCGAAAAAAACATAGCAGAGATGATTATCAAGAGCTCATGAAGCTGACCATGATAGTCTTGAACAAACCTCCTGAGAAAATTAATTGGAGATCTCCAGGCAATATCCACCACGCTCGTTGAATGGCAAAATTACTAAATGCCATCAAGATATTTTTATTCAAAGATCAAGACGTAGTTAAACTGACTCGACGCGAAAAGACTCAGATTAGTTGCTTTGTTAAGTTTGGTGCACTCTTTTACACAATGTCGTGGATTGAAGCACCATTAGCATCAGAAGCACCTAAAGGGGGATCTTCAACTTTGGCGATACCTCAAGAAATACGAAATGATTGATGCTGAAATCGAAGTAGCTGCGAGGAATGTTTTAGAGCGCCACTTGTGGTATTTGTCAGATAAATAAGTAGGTTTATCCTTATTTTCTGATAAAGTAACTCCAGCTGAAAAAAGTCTAATAGTGAGCCAAATAACTAAAAGCAAAGGCCTTCGCCAAGTCGGAGGAAACCCTTCTCTTCTCGAAGAAAATATTACATTGGGAGATTCTGCCTTTAAAAGAACAAAACAATTACACTTTGTTTTGGAAATCAAAAATTCATTTTTAATTCTGTCCCCGGAAACCTGGAAGGATAATAGTGATTACCGCTTGGGCCAAGACAGAGTTAGAAGTTTACGAGTTGTAAACGATACTGCTGAATGAGGGGTGAAATTATTTAAAGAATATAATAAAGCGCTAACGAAGGATAAGAAAGAAAAGCAATTTATTTTTCAGCTGGTCGAAAGGGACAGATAAATCGTACCCACTCAAACGACTAAACATGGTTTATTAAATGTTGCGTTAGACAAATAAAAGTAATCCTGTTTTGTTTTTAATTTATATTATATGATCCATTTTAGCTAATCTAGTATTAAAATAAATAAACAAACCTAACAAATATCACATATTTTTACAAAAAAATGAAACTTTTATTCTTGTTGAGCATCGTCTTCCTCTGTAGTGAAAAATTCAAAACTATGCAAATTTACTGCTATTACTGAGTATCATAAGATTCGGGGGTGGCGTGGACTCTACAAAAAAAATTATATTATCTTGAACCACACTACCCATGGGTTATTAAAAAAGGCAGATCAACAAAATGTTTTTATATTTTGTAATTTTTAGACGAATCTACATTCCACAATAATGGCTTAATAAACAGACATAGCTATATTATAGTACAAAGTACAAAAAATAGATATAGTCCACCTAGGTATACGCTTTTTATATATTTAGGGTCAAAAAGAATGTATTTATGGACCTAAATTTGACTAATATGTTTAGGGATATACTTTTTACAGATGATGGACCAAATATTTTATTTTTTAAGAAAGACATGTGTGTGCAAGTTTAATTTACTTCAAATAATTTAGTACAATAGTCAATATATTTTTTCTGTTTTAGTATGGAAGAGCTCCCATTCATTGGGCGTCTGCCAGAGGTAACTTAGAAATTATGGAAATGTTATTAAATGCTCATTGTGATGTTGAAGCTAGAGATAAGGTAAGTGAAGATATTATGTCCTGTATGGATTTGGCGGATTCATTTTTAATTTATTTTTAATTAAAATTAACCTACTTGGGTACACCAAGCTAGCAAAAACAAAGGAGCGGCTTTGATCCTGGTCCCGCGGGATAAAAATTAAGCGTGCTAAGCCCTCTTGATTCTTCTACACTAGAAGATTAAAGAAATGTAAAGAAAAACCCAAGCAAAACTGTATAAATTCAAAATTTGATGGCTGGAGTCTCACTCTTCTTAAAATAAAAACTTTACCCCTTCCCCATTAATCATTCTGTGTCATTCGGTTTACAGCGAGACCAGGACAAAAGCTGTCCTATTTAATTATTATATCAGTGCTTGTTTCACATCTAATTATGGTTGTCATTTAAATTATAAACAAATCATTTATTTTAACTGACCTCTGAATATAAAGTTATTATGTTCGGATGTATATACAGTGGCGACAAACTAATTGGAAACGATACTTAAAAAACAATTTGATAATTTTTATACAGAAATGTATACGAGAAATTTCAAATTTTATTTAAATGATACTTTAACTTTTTTATTTTAATAAATAATCAAACATGTACTTATTTCTACTGATTTATTTTTCAACCTATATAAAAAAATGCAAATTCTGAGCGGCAAATTAATTGGAAACGTAATTTTCATTAAAGATTTTCCAACTACAAACACAATATAATAAATCTAGCGTCTAATATTTAGTTGGATGGCCATTTGCTTTAACTACCTTCAAACATCTTCTAGGCATAGACTTTACTAAGTGTTAACACGTGTCAATCGGAATATTAGCCCATGTCTGTTTCATGACGTCAAACAATTCGTCGAAATTTGCATAATTTTTCGAAGCCACTTTTCGTTTTAGTATTATCCAGAGATTTTCTATAGGGTTAAGGTCTGAACTACAAGACGGCCATTTCAAAACTTCAACTTTATTATCTTGAAGCCAGGCTGTTACTTGTCTAGCAGAATGCTTCGGATCATTGTCGTGCTGGAATTTCCATATTACAAATAAATTTTCTTCTGCGTAGGGTTGCATCACATTTTGTATTATATTAATATATTCATTCTGATCCATTATTCTATAAAGTGGTCCAACACCATTCCAAGAAAAACAACTCCATACCATGATGGAACCACCTCCAAATTTTACAGTTTTTTTCGTGTAACTAGGATCGAATTCTTTCTTTGGTGGACGCCAAACAAAGCGTTTTCCATCTGAACCAAATTTATTTATTTTGGTTTCATCTGACCACAACACTTGCTTCCATTGTTGGACAGTCCAAGCAAGATGATGTCTTGCAAATTCCAAACGACTTCTTCGATTCGTTTCCGATACAAGTGTTTTCTTTCTTGGAACCCTTCCAAAAAGATCTGCTTCGTGTAAACGGTTACAAACGCTTCTAACGCTGAATTGCTGTGGATTTTCTACAAAAACTTCTTTCCATATGTCTACAGCTGTTTTAAGTGGGTTAGCTTTTGAAAGGCAAACGATACGACGTTCTGTTTCTGCACTAGTTTTTCTAGGACGTCTCTTTCTGGGGACATTTTTAACTGTTCCATGTTAGTTAAAATGATGAATAGCATTAAATACTGCCTTTTTTGAACGGTTAACTATTTCAGCAACATTCTTGTACGAATAACCTTTTTGGCTTAAGTTAATTATAATTTGTCTTTTAGTTTCGTTATAACTTTTTGCGAAGCCATATTTGAAAGAAGAATAACATTCTACTGAAGCCCGAACAAAATTTTGACAACAAACAAATGATAACTTGTAACCTTAATGATAAGTGACATTTTAAAGATACACCTACTTGATGATTTCTATATGCAACTTAACGTTTCCAATTAGTTTGCCGCTCAGAATTTGCATTTTTTTATATAAGTTGAAAAATAAATTAGTAGAAATAAGTACAATTTTGATTATTTATAAAAATAAAAAAGTTAAAGTACAATGAAAGTATCATTAAAATAAAATTTGAAATTTCTCGTATACATTTCTGTAAAAAAATATTACATTATTTTTTAAGTATCATTTCCAAGTAGTTTGCCGCCACTGTATTTTTCATATTTTTTTATGGTTGTACACCGATTACCAGTAGCGTAGCTAAGCCTAGGCAGTATACGCGGTCGCCCACCGCCAAGGAAGATACACTTTTGAATAAGGAGCTCTCGATGCCATTTAAACCTATATTCACTGAATTTTATGACGTAATTATTTTCCTAATTCTTTGTGTACATCGCGGTTTTGATGTTATTTTTTAGTCATTGGACTTTATATACATGTTCAGTTTTTACTGTTTATAGTTAAATTGAGTAGTTATTTCGTAATGCATTTACACGGAATTTAAAACCTGTAAACAGAGGCACTGATCCTTGAAAATTTTTTAAAGGGAATTAACTTTTAAATTTTTATTAAGGGTAAAATATTGTTTTTTTTTAATGATTATATTTTATTTTATGCAAGTATCGGTTTATTTTATCAGATAAAAAAATAGCATGGCAAAAGATGACGTCACAAACATAACCTATATGTTCGGACAAATATAAAAAATCAAGCACTCCTTAGAAAAAAGTTTATCTCCTTGGTCTACCGCCTCGTGCCTGTGGTGGCCTTGCGGCTAGGAGGCCTTGCAGTTGAAGCAGTGTGAGCTCTATGTCCAAAATATGCAAGTGAGTTTTTTTGCACAGAGTGGCGCCTTTTCATTAAAATTGCAGGATATATTGAAAACTAAAATAGAGAGAACAAATCTAATTGCACAATGACGGTATCGATTTTGAAAACAAATTTGGAAGTGAAAGTAAATCATGGCTAACTTGGTTCGATTTAGAGATACAAAGTGTTTTTTTTAATTTGTCAATTTGGACATGTACTTCTAATTTGCCTAATATTAAAGATAGACAAAACAAATGTAAGTGAAAAACTGTTAAGGATTTTTACGTTAAATTATGTGGTATACCTGTATTCTTTCCATTAGTTTTAATTTTAAAGCTATAACACAAATCATTTTTTAGCTTAGCTTTAAAAATACAACAATTAATATATCCATTTTATAATAGTTTCGGAAATATGGCAATCATCAGGATTTTTTAATGAAACATCCTGCATTTTCTATTGCAAAGATATTTTAAAGAACTATAACAATATACCACACTGCATATGTCTATTTCCAATAGTTGTAGAAATGTGGCCGTTAAAACCTAAAATAAGTAGATATAATTTTTAAATAATTAATAGTTTAAAAAAACTAAAAAACACGCTTTTATATGCAACCGAACTAAAAATTAGAAAATAATTTTTCATTAAAAAAATATTGTCATTTCATAGTAAAAGCGTGGGGTGCATTTTACTATTTTTTCATAACTTTTCCATCATAGATATTTGCAAATATAATAATTATAACATTTAATATATTTATCACCCCACGCTTTTTACTATGAAATGACAATATTTTTTTAATGAAAAATTATTTTCTAATTTTTAGTTCGGTTGCATATAAAAGCGTGTTTTTTAGTTTTTTAAACTATTAATTATTTTTCATTTTTTAGTTTCTGCTACTCTTGACAAAATGGCGAAAAAATTTTTTAATGAACAAGAGTGGCAAATTTTAAAATTTTTCCAACAGATTGCAACTCACTAAAAAATTTCTTCTTCATTAAGTAGCAAAGTTTGAAATTTTGCCAACAGATGGCAATCCAGGCAATGTTTGGACCGTTGCCAATATATTGCAACCCACTAAAAATTTCTTCTTCATTTAATAGCAAAGTTTGAAATGTTGCCAACAGGTGGCAACCTAGGTGTTGTTTTTATATTTTTATAATATAAAGGAAAATTTTTTTTCCTGGCGATCCAAAAAAGAATGTTAATTTTTATTAATTGCACATTATGTATTATGTATACATTACACATAATGTAATTTTTATTATTTAATCCTTGAACTAATGGTGCAACTAACCCTATATTTTTATTTTTCATAAAAATTAAACATTCATGGTGCAACTAACCAAATTGTGTAAAAACTAAAAAATTTCTTCTTCATTTAATAGCAAAGTTTGAAATGTTGCCAACAGATGGCGTCCTAGGTGTTGTTTTTATAATATAATGGAATTTTTTTCCTGGCGATTCAAAAAAGATAACGGGATACTGTTTTTAAATTATTGCATCTTCATCGGTCCTTGACACGTGTGCAAAGTTTCAAAGAAATCGAATAGCTGGAAGTTGGTTAAAATTAGGCTCAAAGATTCCGTTACATAGATAGATAGATAGATAGATAGTTACAACCCAAGTTAATAAAAGCGTGTTAAAAAAGGGTATACTTGTTATAACTGAACTTCTGACAATGGGTATATTTCCGAAACTATAAAAAATTAACTATATTAAATGTGGTATTTATTGACGGCTTTTAAGAAGACACTTTAAATGATGATAAAATGTACCGGGTGTTTCATTAAAAAAAATACAACTTTGTGTTATATCTTTAATATGAAAGGCAATTGAAAAAATATAAGTACGCCCCTAAATTATGCGTTAAAATTCCTAACAATTTTATTAATTTTAATAATAAACGTCTTTTATTGGATGATAAGGTTACAATCGGTACAAATAGTTTTAAATTTAATTACCATTTATTTACACTTTTTTCTATTTCTAATAACAAGCAAGTTAATGCCTGGCCAAAATGACAAAACTTAAAAAACATTTTGTATCTCCAAAACTAACTAAGCTAGCCATGATTGCCCCATCTCTTTTAGTTTTCACTGTACCCTGCAAGATCAATAAAAGGTGCCATACTGTACAGAGTGTTTTTTTTGTTTGGGATCATGGGGTATAGGTTAAAAGGTAAGGGATACAAAAAAAACAAAGATACGTGTCTGATTCCCTTTTTTAGTGTTTATCTCTAATGGAGCAATCAGATCCACGCTAACTTGATTGGTTTAGAACATACAGACTAATTCTCAAAATTCGCCGATTTTTATTATCTGAGGAGAGTTTCTTCTTAAAACGGAATATATCGTTCTCTTGAAATTTAACAATAAATTTTAAAAACTGTTTACAAACATACTTTTATTTTTAGGGATTGGCAGAACCATTGTTTAAAAAATATAAAATAAACCTATAAAAACACTATATTTTAATATTATTTTTAGCCTATAATTTGGACCATATTGTTTAAAAAATAAAAAACATCCTCATATAAAAACCATATCTAAAATTACTATTATTATTTTTAAGAAACTAGTTACAGCGATAAACATTTTTTAGTTTAAAGTTAAGAATTTGTGCATTTTATATATATAAATAAAAAGTATGCAATTAGAAACAAACTTAAAAATATTTTCTTTTGAAAAGACATTTCTCAAAAATATACCCTTCTGTCTGGAAAACGACTTTAATATAATGTTTTTGCCTAATAAAAACCAAAGGTTTAAGGTTAAGGATTTGTGCATGGTAATATAAATAAAGTTTTCACAGAAGAATAAAAAAGTAAAAAAACTGAATCAATTTCTTTTTGAAAGGCAACCCTTATCACTTATTACTTGGACATTTATTAATATAGAAACAAACTCCAAGTAAAAAGTTTTATAACTTTATACGTAGAGAATTTAATGGCCCACTGGACGAAACATTTTTTTAAATTTTAAAACAAAATTTTGGGAAAACTGGTGATATGATCCAAAACTAATAAATACAAAATTTTACTCTAATTGGTTTTATACATGGCGAGGTATAACTAAACTTGCCTAGGATATAACTACTTGTATTTTTAAAAATAGAACACAATTGTATAAGTGAATGTTGTAAAAATTAAATTTTTATGACAAAATTTAAAGGTACATTATAAGACTTAAAAAAATAGTTTTAAATTTTTACATTACGCATTACAACTTAAATAATGTGCAAGGGGAAGTAAAATTTAAAGGAAAATCGAATAATTTTAAATATGTACATTGTTTTAAATTGGCTGCCTAAGCCAAGTATTTTAAAAACTGTTAATGCATATTGTAAAAAATTGGCAAACATTTTTTTCTTTAATTTTTTAACTTTAAATTTTAAATTATTAAATGGATTAAAATTTTGTATTTATCAGTTTTGGAACATGATACCAGTTTTTTCAAAAGAACGTTTAAAGATTTAAAATCTTTGGTCCATTGCTTTTGTAACACTTATCCTGGGACACACTGTATATAAATGTTTTAAATTTTAAGATATGACCCGAAGGACCGGCATAAACCTTATGGAGTTGTGCGCTCGGTTAAATTTGCTGAAACTTGGCATAGCGGTAGCTCTTAGCATGCTGATCAAAAATATCCATGGATGCAACCCTCTAAAATCAACCCCAGACCCTCACGCCCCTCCAAATATTAAAATACGCCCTAAAGTAAATTACGATGTTTAGTTGTATATTTATCTAAACTTTCACATAGATATAGCTCTCAACATGCTGATCAAAAGTCCTAATGGGTGCAACCCTCTAAAATCAACCCCAGACCCCCCACGCCCCCAAATCTCAAAATTCATCAGAATTTTCGCAAGGAGGCAGCTCTCTTCATGCTAATTAAAAGTCCCAATTGGCACAATCCTTTAAATCAAGCCCAGACCCCATGCCCTCCAAGATTGTTAAGACAAAATGGTATGTAATACCCAACCAGCTAATACTGATAGCTACCTCTGTGCAAAAACTCAGATGAATATATTCCTTAAACATCCTAACTTACTTGAACGATGTATTTTGAGGTTTCGGGAAGCGTGAGGAGTGGGGGTTGATTTTGGGGAGTTGCACCCATTGGGATTTTGATTAGCATGCTGAGAGCTACCTCTGTGCGAAAATTCAGACGAATATACCACTAAACATCATAACTTACTTTAGGGCGTTTTTTGATATTTGGGTGGGGGAAGGGGTCTGGGGTTGATTTTAAAAGGTTGGGCCCATGGGGACTTTTGATCAGCATGATAAGGGCTACCTCTATATCAAGTTTTAACAAATTTACCCAAGGGCACAACTACATAAGGTTTGTGCGGGGTCCTTTGCATTTTTAAAATAGGCTACCCTGTATCTATGTAAGTGTGTTCTAAAATTACTTACTTTCTTGGGATTACAACAATACATAATAATTTATATTTTGCATTGTTTGAAACAGAGAAACTAATAAAGAAAAATGTTTGTTTATGGATCGAATCAATATTCATTTATTGTTAAAAGGGTATGTAACTTAAAGTGAAATTCTAGTTTAGAGACCCAAATTTCGAGCATTTCTGTCAATAAATAAAAAGAAAAAGCAATTGATATTTTTTTGTTATTTCTTTGTTCATAATATAAAGAGCACACAAAATTTATTAAAGAAAAATAAATAAATATTCATAAAGTTATTCGTCTTTGAAGTGGAGGAGAAAAAAAAACCATGTCCTCGACGCCATGATTCTACCGTCATGGTAATTAAAAAAAATAAAAATTGACAGATTCTTAAATAATAGGAATCTCGTTATCGCGTAAACTACCAAAACTGAAAAAAAAATTTCATTAAACGGCGCCTTCTCCAAGTTTTTAAGCTTTGCTATTTTTTTTTTTTTAATATAACAAGTTTAAAATTTTTATAGTTGGTTTACGCGATAGAGAGATATTTAAATAATGTTCGTGGCAAATTTTAGGTAAATCGGTTAATTAAACCGTGAGATATCGTGGCAACCGAATTGAAAAAAGTAATTTTGGGAAAAACGCGAGTAAAGTTTCGCGTTAAGTTTCAGGCAGCGTAACGGATATCATTTTAATCAGCCATTCCAGCATTTAACTAATGATGTAGTATATTAGAAATAATATAAAAGGAAGGAAAGAGAGCTATTCATACGAGTATCCCGCGATCCAATCGATTATTGTTATAGAGTAAGAGCCCGTGAGCGGCAGACCTTCGTCATTTTGTACAAGCTGAAAGGTTGTCAGCGCATGCTTCCAACATAGGTAGAAGCAATAGTAGATTATAAAGTTTGACTTATAGTGGCTTTGGCAGATACCAGGTATCAAAAGTTAATTAATTGAAACATAACTTTTGGCCTTTTGTAGAAGCTGAATTTTATATATGTTACTTGGATACTTATAAGAAGCTATTTCCCCGGTAAGCAGGCAGTTTTGACAGTTCCAACCCCTCAGCAGACAAACATTTTTGTGTGGCATCATGGTCCGATAAAGTTCAATATTTCTGGTATTTAACAAGATATGACAAAAGTCTTACCTAAGATTTGTAGGGTTTTTAAAAAGCCATGTGCTAAAATTTTTTGATGTATACAGAGCGTTCATAAAAACATTTTTTTTTGGGGCTTACCTCACAAAAATAGCTTTTTTGGGACACTCTGTATACATTGAAATATTTTTATTTAAAAGCTCCAAAATCTTATAAAATACTTTCTTGTATCTTGTTGAAATACAAAAATATTTGACTTCCTTGGACCACCCAAAAATGTTTGTCTGCCAAGGAGTTGGAACTATTACAACTAACTGGAGACAAAGGAAATATCTTGTTAGAGGTAACCAAGTAACATAATATAAATTTCAGCTTTTACAAAATGACAAAAGCTATGTTATAAATAATTCACCTTAGGTACCTGGTACCTGCCAAAGCCACTATAAGTCAAACTTCATAGTCTACTATCGTTTCCACCTACGTTTGCAGCATGCGCTGGAAAACTTTTTAATTTTAACCAATAATAAAGGTCTGCCGCTCATGGGCTCTTGGGCTATTAGAGTCGTCATCCCAAACCGGTCTAGTTGCCACGTCCCTAAAACGGCTGTAACTTAAAAATAATTTGAATTTTAAAAATTCTTTTAGGGAGATATTCTTACACCTAATCTATTGAATTACGAAAAACAGTTTTTCTTTAAACTTTTCAAATATCCAGACTAAAATACCCCTTTAAAACCCCAGTTTAACAAGAATACTAAAACATTTATTAGCCGAAATAATAACAACAGAACTACAGAAAAAATATGTATTTTTAAAAGCAACTAAACAATTATCTCGAGTCTTATAATTTTTTTGTTAGGCACAAAATGTGCTAAAATACTATTTGTTCGATGCATTTTTGGACTTAGCTTGAAATCGATCTAGTGGCGATATAAATGTATATATTTAGTACTTTTTCAATCTAATTTAAAAAAAACTTAAAACAGACTATAATTTTATTAAAAGTGTACCAAATATTCAAACTTTAGTTTTCCACAATACGTTTAGTAGTTTTAAAAAAAATGTACTCTAAATACCTGGTGTCCTAAGCCCCTGTAACTTTTTATTTTTTAAAATATTAAAATAAAATATAGTAGGTAGGTATATTGCCTTATAAGTATGGTTTAAACTTCAACCTACATTGAAACTTAGGTTTTAGTCAAAATACGTGCTTTGCAGTTCTAGTTAAACATCAGTTGGAGTGGCTCCCCGCCACTCTCCCCTCTACTCTCCCCACCACAATTCCCAACACCCT